>VXBB01003037.1:120152-189472 GCA_013399915.1 Illadopsis cleaveri | reverse complement strand
AAAAGAAGCATAATTTGAGGTTCCCTGTAAGGGTAACTCAAAGTTCACCTGCTTGTGGAGGCAATTTAACAAATGTCTCAGCTAATGTCCAGATCTAACAAGTCCCCCTATGGCTGCACCTTTGTCCACGCCTGCCAGCATTCCTGCTGAACCCAATTTAGCAGTCTGACACAGCAGCCATGGTGTCCATTCAGAAACCTGTGCCTGTTTTTGGAATCCAGTCATGTAGGACGTGCCCTCTGCATTGCCTGCATGTGTCACCAAAGAAATTACCCCCTGCAATACCACTGACATTGCCAGTGCTGCTCCCAGCCCACCATTGCCATGGATCAGCTGAGTGGAGTGGTTTGAGTGGTGAAAACAGGGTATAAAACCCCAGAGATGCTGCAGAACAACAACAGAAAAATCAGTTTATCCACGTTTGTGCCTCATTATTCCCTGCCTAGATCATAGATTCCCTTCTCCCCAGATTTTAGGGCGTGCTGCTCCACAGCCTCATCTCTTCTCATGCAAATAAGAGCTCCCTGCACATGAATAAGCAAAGAAGTTTGTGTTTCCCTCCTGCTTTAGAGAATTCAGCCAGTCTGGAAGCAGAAATGATGTTACTTAGGTGATGGCACAGGGCAGGAGGAAGGAATAGTAATGGCAATAGAGACGTGTATGAAAGCTGAAGGAATACATCCAAACTATTTCACAAGCACTTAAAATACTAATTAGCAAATCAAGATGCGTCAAGGACAGCAGTTATAATTAAACAAATAATTTGGCTGCTGATGCTGCCAGGCTTGTAGTACAAGCAGTGACTTTTCACAGCACTAGACAAGAAATCTACATTTATGTCCACCCTTGTTTTCCTTCCTGTTTCCTCTAAGCCACAGGAGCAACTGTTTGCTTCCAGTATTTTCCACCTTTTTATGCAAGAAGGAGAAGGGAGGAAAGGTGCAGGTGGGCTTGGGTTGGTATCCAGGTGGGCTCTGCCCCTGGAGGTTGTGTACCTTGAGGTGGCATCAGGATGTGAGGTCACTGCAAACAGGGAAGATGCACTTGAGATACAAATCCTATCTGCTCCCCCGCTGCTGTTTCCTCTGAGGTGCCAATCACTGCCCTTCTGTATTTGCCTCTTTTTACAGAGGAGGTCAGCAAGGACAGCACTTTGCCTTATTTCCATGCAGAGAACAACTTTTGGTGGCTCCTTCTTCCAATTTCCTTATCCTTGGGCCAGGGGTACCCACAGCACACATCCCCAGCTGCTTTTCTTTACAGGAGACCATTTGTTAGGTAATAAAATCCAGCCATTTGGCACCTCCTGTTGATGGGGTGAATCCCTCCTGTCTCCTTTAGTGTGGTGCCACCAATCCAGCTCCTTTTCCCTGGTTTCCCTCTAAATGCTTCACACAACCTGGTGTCTGCCTCGTCAGGTCTGATAAACTTCCCTGAGGGACATCTGAACAATGAATGGGCAGTTTCCAAGAGTGGGCCCTTCCTTCTCCTCACAGAGGTGAGGAAAGGTGCAGGACACACATACTACCCCTGAGGAATCCCTGGCACCTGCACGAGGGGAACAAATCCAGGATTTCTCCAACTGAGGCAGCTCGTGGGGATTTGATGGTGGCACTTTGACAACCGAACTTGCAGTAGCCACCCGGCTCCAGGAGATGTTGCTGTGCTTTCAGCTTACGGCCTGGAGGAGAAGCACACAGAGCATGGGATTGCGAAGAGTTAGGGAAAACATTCTTAGTGCTCTTGGAGCAGGTAGAGGTGGGGACTGTGACAGCATGAGTAAAAGCTGTGTTTGGGGCAGTTCTGCATTTCCCAGGCTGCCGAGTGGAGATGAAGGAGGCATCCAGTAAAAAGCAGATGAGTGTTAGCATCAAGGGTTGGGTCCCTTTTTCTGGGCTTCTCTCACACCTCAGACGGATGCTGCTTTTCCATACTTGCTGGTCTGATGGCATGCAGGAGGCAGGTCCCTGCCTCAAATAAAAAAATCCAGTTCTTCCCAATTGCCTTTTGACCTACAGCAGGAAAACATCCCACTGCATGGCCAGTTAAGCACAACTCTCTAGAGAACAAAACAACAAAAGATGTGAACACTTCATCTAAGCACTCAGACTCTGCATCTTATGACAGCACCAAGGCTGTAAGCGAAGTCACCAGGAGGGCCGGAGAAGGGCCAGGGCTCACGTCAGAAAGGCTCTGACTGAAGGAAGCACTGACGTGCCCAGAAGTTCTGGTTTAGCTGAGTCTGTCCCGGCAGGACAGGAAGCGGTGCCTTGGGGCTGGCTCCGGGCAGAGGCTTTGCGCTGTCTGCTGTCGCCCCCGCCAGGACGCAGCCCTGGGAACAAGCTCATTCCCAGCAGGCAGGACAGACGTCTCCTCTCAGGGTCACTCCTGTGCCTGTGACCACCCTGTCTGACCCAGCCTGGGGGACCTGCTGCCTGTGCTTGTTTGCCAAGAGCAGCCACCCTGCAAGCAGAAATAAGGACAGCAAGGGAGAACAGGAGCACTGAGGTTGTGTTTGTTCCCCATGGGCATAGAAGGAACATTGTCAATACCCACACAGACCTGCTGGCCAAGGTGTGCTGACAGCCCACCTCAGCTCTGCTGGCAGCCAGGAGCACTGTGGTGACCTGTTTGCCGTTGTGTCCTCCCCATCCACCATCCACTCTTTCTTCCAAGTGGGTGCAGGACATCCCTGCAGGTCTCTCAGCAGTGAGGAGAGTCTCAGAGTTCTGCAAGCACTGCCTCCAACCCAGACACAGGGTGTCTGTTGGTAGAGCCATTTCCCTGAGCCATGGCTTCATCCAAACAGGAGGCATGGAAGACAAAATCCCTGTGAGAGCAGTGAAAAGAGTGTCTGGGGTAATTAAACTCCTGTGTTTGAATTCTGCTCCCTGCCCCAAGGAAATTGCCATCTCACTGGGGACAAACACAGATGTCACAGCAAAAACTGAGATGATGATAACAGACAGGGACACAAGGGCTGCTCAGAGGCTTGAGTCAGCATCCGTGCCCACAGCACAGGGGATAGGAATGCTGAAATAGCTCTTTGTGAGGCCAGCAGCACTCCAATGCCTAATCCCTGTAAAACTCCATCTGCACTGCTCCCAGGTGAGTGCATCCATGCAGAGTTTTCCCAGGAGGAGAGGGATCCAGGCTGTGCAGGTCCTATTCATCCACCCACTTGTGTGTAGAGTTATGCACATGTCCGGGGCCACCTACACACAGCCCAAGGAACACATCCAATGCTGTTATTCTTAGAAAGGATCTGAGTGTATAACAACTAATGACAAAAAGCCAATAGTGTCTAGACACAAGTCTGGTAGCAGCAGTTCTTTGTCATGTTTAAGACTGCTGTGGAGGGGAGGTAAGATGCTGCTTTGTGCCCATGGAATTCCTTACTGCAGATGGGAGACAGTGCCTAAAAACTTCAGGGCACCTCCATGCTTTCCACAGAGCTTTGATCCCCAGATGGAAGGCACTCCTTGAAACAGAGCCTTGCTGCTGCTGCCTCCCTGCCCAGCCTTTAACCTTCTAGGTTTTACTAACAATATGGCAAAAATAGACTAGAAATAGAACTAGGATATGTCAAAAAGAATGGAGAGGAGGGAAAAAAATGTGCTGGTTTTAAGCATTAAGTTTTTCTGACTGAAGGCAGCTGTGGATACAAGGATTGAATGCTGAGCAACATGGGGACTTGAAATCTCCATTTACTGCCACTTCTGCCCACCCTAATGTCTTCACCTCAGGACACGGACTGGTGCAGGAGGAGCATCTGGCTCCAGAAGCATGGTTTGAGAAGGATCAATGGAAATATATCCTTTGTGGTGACCTCTGCATTGGAAGCTCTGAAATATCAACTAGAAAAGCACAACATGGAGGCAGTGGTGGGCAAACACTGGGTCAACCACAACTGCCAGCCTTGAGAAACTAGGGTGCAGGTGGGTGTCTGGATTGGGGAATTCATTTGAAAAGTATTTGCATTCACTGAAGTGTCTCAGAGTTCAAAACAGCCTCAAGGATGCTGCAGAATTGCAGCTGGGGCTCCAGAGGCTCCTGGTCTGTCCTAGACCAATTAGCTGTACTGAAACAGCTCTGGTCTAGGGGAAAAGTGTCCCTGCCCATGGCAGGGGGTTGGAATTAAATGATCTTTAAGGTCCCTTCCAAGCCAAGCCATGGCAAGATTCTATGAAATAGGGTCATCACAGGGACTGTTTGATCTTTAGTGATGCTGAGATCTCAGCTTGCACCAAATATTGCTTTTCCAAGCAGCACATGAGAGAACAGGAGCCCCAGGTTCACCCCAGAAGGCATCTTTTTCCTTTGTCCACAAGAAAATGAAGCTGATCCATGCAAAAAGCATGCAGGGGTTTCCAGATGTGGCTATTCTGGCACCACTGACAGGCAGCAAAAGTCTGAGGCAGAACTGAGTTTACATAATGACATTTAACATGCGTGGCAAAACCAGAAGTTGAGCATCAGCTGTTAAGATTAGATCCCGACGTCAAAGAGTTTGGAATTAGAAGCACAGGCAAAAGGGAAAGCAGCTCTACCTCACAGCAAGCTCCTGTTTCATTCTTGAGACACTCTAATTGCTACTATTTTTAATTGCATTATTTATACCACAGGCTATTTCTTTCCCTTTAAGCAGACAGGAGTGAAATCAGCTTATAATATTTCTATATCTTTTCATGAAGGTGTTGAAGTAACTGCCTGCTCATTGTTACTTTTTTAGGGCTGCAGAAAAAGGGAATTAATAAATGCCAGAGGAATGAAAAGTCAGAGTTTCTTCCCAGCTGGGAGATTTCAGTGTGGGTAAGGGAGGGAGCCCAGCAAAAGGGAGAAAGGAGGTCCAGGTCTGATGCATGTGAACCCATGGCCAGTTGTCCAGAACAGGCTCCACCTGACAGGAGAGTTCAGTGGGGAACTGTGGCAGAGTTGATGAAACAGCTTCAGAGCAGCTTGGGTTTAAAAAAATCCTGGTGCTCCCAAGTCAGGGGGTTGGTGAGAAGGCTGGGACCAGTTTTCCTGCACTTGGACGTTCAAGTAGGAAGGCATGGCAAGAGAGGTGGTATTGCCTTTTTCAGGCTTGCAGGAGCCCTCCGCTGTTGTTACTCCAGATCTTCACCTCCCAGATGTTCACCTACCAACCTTCAGGGTGGATGAGAGGAAAAAGGCAAGGCAGGAGGAAGCATCCTCCATCTCATAACTCTTGGTGAATTTAGGAGTAATGAAAAGAAATGAGGAAAACTACCCCAACCTAATGCTTGAGCTTCCAAATTTTAATTTTGTTCAATTAAAAGTACAGAAAATTCAGGTTTTCGCCATTTGTGCAAACAGTCGTAAATTTTGTTGAATCTTTTAAAGCTGACCTGTTACAGGAGAGATGCCCAATTACATTCAGGAGGGCAGGCAGAGAGACAAGGTAGAAACCTATTTGAAGGGATGCCTTAGGAATAAAACACATTCTAGGGATGGCCTCTTTTGGGAATTGGCTAAGGCAGACAGATAAAATACCCAGTGTGACCTGTAGAGCAGTAAAGCAAATGAATAAATGCATTTGGGATTATTTGGAGTGTTTTTTGTGTGTTTGGGGTTTTTGTGACTGTGTTTTTTGGGGTTTTTTTGGGGTTTTGTGTGTGTGTGTGTGGTGTTGTTTGTTTGTTTGTGATTTGGGGGGGCTGGGTTTTTTTGTTTGGTTTGGTTTTTTTTAATGCCTTATAGGATCAACACTTGAAGAAATAAACCTCAGAGGGGCTATTTGGCTACTGTAGAGCAATGCAAAAAGTTTATCTAAGCCTGAAAATCAAGGAATAGGTCCAATTGAAGTCCTGGATAACCTGACAGTGGGCTCACTGCTCATCCTTCCCAAAGCACTTTCTTCAAAGTCAGAGGCCTCCAGTCACCCTCCTTCCCAAAGCAGAAGCAGGACATGGCCTGGGGGAATCCCTGAGTAACCCCCCTGACAAGATCCTCCAGACAGAGCACAAACCACTGCTCTGACCCAATGATCCTGGCAGTTTTCCCACACTTTTAGTTGTCCACCCATCTAGGGTTTTTTTGTTTAAAGTGGATACCAAAAGAAAGAAAAAGAAAATTGAGGGACACTGCATCAAAGCCTGACTAAAGACAAGGCAAGTGGCATCCACTGCTTTCCCTCATCCACAGATTCAGTCACAGAATATCCAGAGCTGGAAGGGACCCACAAGGATCACAGAAGTCCAGCTCCTGGTCCTGTACTCTCCCTGAGCAGTGGGCAGCCTGGGAACGAAGGGAAAAGCACTTTTAGGTTGTAGGTCAGGCTGCCAAGAAACAGCTACAGAAGCTCCCAGCCACAGCAGCCACTTGGAAGTTACAAAGAGCAAACTGAACTTCAGGGTAACAAAAGCTGAATAACAACAAAAAGTGCCCCAAGATATAACAAGCCCTACAAGCAAACAGCAAAACGCAAAGAAAACCTCATCCCCAGAAAAGCCTGCCTGTGTAAATAATTCACAGTCAAAAAAACAATACAGGGAACCACCTACTTCCCCAGACTGTCAGAAATGGAGGGGAAAGACAACAACAACAACAAAGTCAACAGTCATCCAAACAAACTGCCCAAACCCAGGAACAATAATCTCCTCCCTCCCCAAACTGCTGAAAAGACCCACAGCAGTAATGTTTCCCTGCTGAAAAGCTATCCAGAAAAAAAAAATTAAAATAGAAAAAGAAGAACAAAATAAAGACAGGAGCCAAACAATAGTTTGTTGGTTTCTTGGAAATATTTATGAACAATATTCAGAAGAAATGTTCTCAAGGGGAAGTCACATACCCAAGTACAGAACCCAGGCAGAGATTGGGAAAACAGATGGATCTTGCTCTCCAGAGGGGTTTTCTGATGCCTAACAAGTCCAAAGCCAGCTGCTCATTCCTGCCACACACACACATCAAGGCTCTGACAAAGAACAATCTCGTACCTTACTTATTGGCACTCCTGATGAGACACTTTAGCTGGCAAAGCTTTGATTTATCAACTCGAGAGCTGACTGATGCCAGTAGACTCATCCAGTTTTCAGAGGGTTTTCGAATCCATTTCCTTTTCTCAGCTGAAAATTTCAAATGTTCTTGAACTAAATACCCAGAGGATGATTTGCTGTTTATGGTCCTTGCAAAAGAGAATTTTGCACCAGAAGGGATCATTTTTGCACAGAAAGTAACAGACCTCAAGACAGGTATCGATAAGTTTGAATAAAATAAGGCAATAGTGATGAATTCTGGTCCATGAAAAGCTATTTTGTCATTTAGCATCCATTTGAAGAAAATGTAGTTGAGCACTGAGTTCATGTGAAGATTTTAGTATTGTGTGCTTTGTGTTGGTTTTGTTTGACCACAGGTAGGAAATGATTATTCAGAGGATATCACATTAGAGCATCTCTTCGTAAAATTCACCTTCCATGTTCCTAATCAATACTGACATTAAAAACCTCACTGGGAGCTTCTGAACAAGCAGGGACCTTACTCCAAATGTCTACTGGGGAAATAATAAATGAACAAATTCCACCAGGAATAAAACGTCAGCCTCAATGGGCTGCTTAAAGTCTCTGTTGACACCCACACCGCTTCCCATGTATTGGTAAGTAGTGGTGCTTCTCCCAGCCACAGAAGACAATTTATTTGGAGGTCTAACTGGCATCTTTAGCACTTGTATGTGTCTCCTCTCCCCAAATTTTGCCAGCTGAGGTGATGAGTGGCCACCCTCTGTTTTGCATCCCCCTGGGGCTGTGCAGATGAGATCCCCAGCGTGGTTTCACACCCAGCTGTGGCAGGACAGCATTCTACTGCACAAACATGGGCTGAGCTTGTCCTGCAGTCATCTGTGTCCTCCAGGCTCAGGTTGCTCCTGGGTGTCTCCAATTGCTACACCAGTCTGAGAAACAACCCTCACTTTTACAACTTTTAAAGGTGTACTAAACCTTAACAAAATACAACAAAAGACTGAATAAGGAAAAATAACAGCGCGGAGAGTTTTGTGACCGTCCGCCACATGCTTGTCCACAAAATGGCTGCTCTGCCTTTTATACGCCTGGTGTTGCATCAGCCAACCCTGGCCCCTCCCAAAGGCTGTCAGTCAACTTCTTATTCACTGTCTATTGGTGGAGATTGCTTTCTTGTAATTTGATTGGAGGTCAGGTGTTGTCATGCCACACCCCCCCCGCAAAAGTCTTCTCCACAGCCAAGGCTGTCCATGACAATACAGATGGGCAGGGAAGGGGCTGTGGGGGGGAACACAGGATGTCCAAACAACAAACAATGACATCAATAAAACATCTCTTAACATATACAAAATACTCATCTCTTAATTGACAGAGCTGGTCAACATATCACCAATCAATGTATCACCCATCTCTAACACCAGCAAAGCCCCAGTAATGAATGCTCAGCATCTGAGGGTGTCCTCCTGCCTCCACGCACAGCAAACACGGGAAATAACCCGTTTTGTAACTGCATCTGAAAACCCTTTTCTGGTTTTCCTTAAAATTTAGCTTTGGACAGGCCTCATCAGGTATGGGGTCCTTGCCCCCTCAGTGTCCCCCTGCGAGCAGAGCTGCGTTACTGTAGGTCCTGGGACATGTTCCATTCCCTAGAGTGAGAGATCTGCTTACAGGACACCCAAGCTCCTGTGACATGGGTTTGGAGACCTGTTTACAGTGAGCAAACCCAGCAGCCTGGGCAGACCTGTTGGGACATTTATAATTGTGTCACCAGGCTATGTGAGCCCTGTCCAAGAGCAGGACAGGCTGTCCTCTGCCCTTCCCAGCCTCTTACCCACATCCTTTATTGGAGGGTGATATCACTCCCTTGCCCTACTCTTCTTTAGCAAAAGAAAAGCATGCTTGCATCTGTCACAAATGCACTGAGGCAAACGTGCTGATTGTCAAAAGAAATATTTGGTTCGGGACTTTTGGCCTCAAGAAAGTCACATGATCTCCAAGGAAATTTAAATTAATTCCAGGCAAGTCTCCATGCACCCCCATACGCAGACAGCGAGTACTCATCAATCTTAGGGGCCATTTAAAAGTTCTGCAAGAGTAAAAATCTGATTTTATGAATATTTTAAATATACTGTACGTTTGATAGCCTGCATTAAGTTTCCAGGGGACATTCCCACTATGTTAATAATCTTTTATCTCTAAGTAATTCTCATTTGTCATTCACAAGTTACAGTACTATTGAGTATCTTACAGCGCATTTTTCTTAAGTTCCCCAAGCGTTTAAGCCAGGGAAGAAGGGAAGGTCAAAAGAAACTAAGCAACTTGCTGAAGGTCTCTAAAAAAAAAAAAAGGTGTCTTCACATTGGCTCAGCACACTTAGAATCATTTTGCCATCCTTCAAAGGTCAAAGGCACAGAGATTGCAAGGAGACAATAAAAATATATGTATGCAGAAAACTTTGCACACCAAACCTAGAGTTATGTAGGTATTTAAAAGCTTGAATAAAAGCACTCTCACTTGTTGACTATCAGAGCTCAGAGCTCTTGTGTTTTAGGAAACACAGATCCCTTCTAGGTGCCTCCACAAGACTTGGTGTTGCACAGGTGCTGAGAGAAAAAAACCCCCACCCTCTTGAGTAGTACCAAAATTATTCTTTTTGGCAAGTTGCATAAAAGCCAATCCTGTTGATGCTCAAGCAAGGAGTCTCAGGCCAGATGGGCCATCAGAAATGGGCACGGAACCTCAGCACCTCTAAAGCCTTCCAAAGGATTGCCATCTTCTTGAAGAGTTTGTTTTCCTTAAGAAGTAAGCAGTTTGACTCCTCTGCTAAGGTAAAATAAACAAATAAAAAGTCCCCAAAACCCAGAGAACAAAAGCCAAACCCACCTTTGAGTCAGAAATCTCCTGTAACTCTGTGCTGGAGAGAGCCCAAGGGTCTGCCCATCCCTGCTCACCCTGAAGGCCAACACCTGAGGGCACCTGTGAAGCAGCACAGGAGCAGAGGGCATGAGGAAAAGCAGAGCACTTTTAATACTCAACAGTCAATGACTCAGCCTGCTGTGACATGGCAGCAGCCATATTCTCTGCTATCCAGCAGTCCAGCCTCCACAGCACCAAATAAGAGCTGGGAGAGCTCTCATCCCAGATGGTACACTCAGATGTGCCCTCTGCAATCTCCTGAGTTCTCAAAAAACCCATGCAATTTTATTCTGAGCTTTTTCACAATACAGGGCAGGCTAACAGAGCATCCATTATTTTACCTCCGTTCCATGTCCTTTCTTTGTCTCCCCTGACAGGATGGGAACACCTCCTATGCCAGGGAGCATTTCCAGCCGCTGTGAACACCCACACTCGGCAGCAATGGGAGGCCACTGTACAAAGTCAGTGCAGCTGCTTGAGTCAGAGCTTGGCTTTCTAGATGAAAGCTTCCCACAGGCTCTAATTCCACTCTCCTTGGCCCAGCTCCTTAGAACCTCACAGCCCAGCAAGGCTCAATCCTCCCAAATGCTTCAGGAATTTGTGAGAGGAGGGACCTGCTGCCACTGTGAGTTTTTACAAGCGCTGGGTTGCAACACTCAGAGCAGCTCTGAACGAGGTGGCACAGCTGATCCTCACAGCCTGATCGTCTTCCTAAAGGTATTTTAGCACTGAGGAACACCACAACTGAATGCTGGGAAGCTTCTCCTCTGGGAGAAGGTAAAGGCAGCTCCTGTTCTTTGATGACATGACTGTGCACTGGGTGTTTCAGGTCTCCTGGTGCAGAGGTTTAGCCGTAACTCAGAGTATCAAAGTCAGCTGCCTCTATCCCACCAGGTTCCCCTGGCAGGGGCACGCTCCAGGAAGGGACATTCAGTTTGGATGGATAAACAGTAACGGTTGCCAGCAGGAGAGATTAACTGCTGAGGTGAAAATGTTGTCAGCAGAGCTGTGCTGAATGTTTTCAGTGCAACCTGAGCCTCAGACACTGCCCTACAAGCCCAGGTGAGCACAGGAGGAAGCACAGCCCAGTTTAGTTTGGAGGTGCACTATTTCCTCATAAACAGGAACTTGGTTTCAAGAGATCAGCTTAGAAATAAAATGCTCAGCAAGTGAGATGCATATTAAAACAGGCAAAGTATTGGATGGTTAAATGGAGCTGTGTCAGCTGATGAACTTGATCCAACATCACATCTAGACAAGTCCTACATACCTTCTTCAGAAGCCACTTTGCAACCCCAAAGTTTCCACAATTAAGGACATATAAGGGCACTTATATGTGGCCTTATATGAGAAATGGGTGACTTTTGAAAGACTTCTTTTGCTTATGTTGACTTCCAAGGGGGAAGGACACAAGCTGGATAGCTGTTGGTTTCTGTTATGAAACTTTACTACATTGGGTCCTCTGTGTGTGCCTGCTTTCCCTACTGCAGCTGATCCAACACCTCAACATCTGAGCCAACACTGTCCCTGGGTGCTTGCTGCACTTGCCACCATTCTCCTGGCAGAGCGATGGGATCAGTCCAAGGAGTCAGATTTGGGAACTGGAGGAGGGAAGACTGAATGGAAACAGATGCAGCATAATTCACATGGCTAAAATGTACCCATAAGTTTCCCATGCCTGCCTTCCTTTATATATATATTTATATCTTTATATATATATATCTAATAAAGCTTGGCAGCAGTTCAGACCTAAGATAAAATAATATCTTTGTGTCATCCCAAAGCAAGACCAGAGGGCACTTCTGTGCTTTGCCAGCTTCTCTCCCCCTGCTGCCAGCACAGACTGTGCAGGCTCCAGTGCCTCCTAGACAAGCAGGAGCCAAGAAAGTTCCTTTTTCATAGCCATTATTTGGGGATATGCATAGAATCAGAGAATCCAGAATGGTTTGGGTTGGAAGAAACCTTAGAATTCCTTCAGTTCCACCCCAACATGGGCAGGGAAACCTTCCACTGTCCCAGTGCTCCAAGCCCTGTCCAGCCTGGCCTTGAACACTTCATGAACTCCACAGATTCAAACTCTTGCCTCAGATGTGCTCTGCTTGGTTGGGATGGCTCAGTTTGGGAGATTTTTAAAACCAGCTACTGGTTCCTAAGCTCAGGGGTGACAACCTGCACTCCACACAAGTCCAGATGGAGCAGATCCACCTCAGGTGGCAGCAATAACCTGCAGGAGTGTTCTGTTCACCCTAGAAGAGTTATGAAACATGCATTCAGCTTCTCTAGAGCTGCTGTTGCCAGAGAATCTGGCTTTTCATTTAGAAATGTATTTATTTCCACATCTATGAGGGCCTGAGTGTTTAAGAACAAAACCTCAATGTTTACACACTAGTAAGCAAATAAAGACCCTGAGGTTTCTTTGTATTAAAAAGAAAAAAAAGGGAAAAAAAAAAAAAAGGGGAAAAAAAAAAAAGAAAAAGAAAAGAAAAGTAAAGAAGACTGAGTCCTCACTTGTAATTTTCAAATTCTAAAAGGCAGCAAACTCAGTATTCTGTAGTCTTTGGGATGTTCATGAGTTTCTCTGTGCGTAGCTGACAGAAGTTTCACACAAGACTTTCAACCCCATTGCCGTGCTCCATGGAAATCTGTTCCATTGAATGCAGTCCAGGAAAACTGGTTTGTGACTTCCACAGGAGATGCTCATGAATAATACATCTAGCTGCTTTCAGCAAATCCAAACCTCTAATGAAAAGCAAAGGCCTATTCCCAGTTTGAGCTCTGCTGAGCACCAGATCAGACCCTGGTGATGCAAATCCATGGCCACGGGCAGGATGCAGACCTTCAGCCTGCCTTAACCTGGAGCACAAAGACAAAGACTTCTCTTTAAATGTGCTGCTTCACCTTTTAGAACAGGGATTTATAGATATTGGCTTATATTATTGGACATTCTCTCCAGCACGATCAACACAGAATATTTTTTTTTTGTATGCAGTGCTGCATAAAGATTTTTTAAGCAAGATTTTTTAATGCATTTTTTATGCATATAATTATAGGATTGCAGACTGGTTTGGGTTGGAAGGGACCTTAAAGATCATCTTGTTCCACTCCCTGGCATGGGCAGGGACACCTTCCATTATCTGGTTGCTCCAAGCCCTGTCCAATTTGACCTTTGAACACTTCCAGGGATGGGATGTAAATTTTTTTTATACATATACAAAATATATTTCATGTCCACTGTTGCCCCACATCAAATACCTGAGGCAATTCAGTGGTTTAGCAACAGGAGTCTGGAGGAGTTTCAGACTTACACGAGGCCCTGGGTGGGGTGGTTGGGTCCCCAGGATGTCCCCTACCCAAAGCCTTGATCACACACGATGGTCAGCAGGACAGAGCAGCCCCTCAGGGTGTTCCTGGGAGCATGGGCTCACCCCGTCACACACGGTGGAGTAGGTTGGGTTTAAGTGTCTCTGTCTGGGGAGAGAAGGCCAGATCAGGGCTGATAGGTTTGCTTTGCCCCAGGTATCTCTGCTCCTTGCCCAGCCATTATTCCAGGTCCTTCTATCTCCATCCCCACTGCCCAGCACTCTCCAGAGCCCTGAAAATTGATAAGCCTGCTTCATGATCTATGGCTGCTGGTTTTAATTAAAGCTGCCTCCTCTGCATCACTCCCAGCCTTGTGCAGACAGCAGCACAAATTATTTCAGCCTCTGATCCACCAGATGCCAAGCTCATAGTTACGAGCTGGCATTATTCAGGAAAATTCTCCCCCTGCTCCCACTGGCTCAAGTGAAGTTGGAAGCAGAGGACTAAGGAGAAGATGTACAGTGACAGCAAACTAACCCTCCACTCATAACCCTGACTAAGCAGAGAGCTGATTAAGCATGTCACCTTCAAATTTCCCCATCTCAGGAGCTCCTGGAGGGCAGCTGCAGAGGGGATGAGGAGTCAGCCCAAGTAAGCCCCTCACTCACAGCCTCCTTTGAGGCTGCAGGCAGCTCCTGGTCCCTTGCACTAACAAGACAGGTCCCAGTTAGGAGAGCACAGTGTTCCCTATTTGTGAGAATCCATTCTTAATCCCTACTGACACATTCTGGGAGTGGGGTGCAGGTTAGGGCTCCATTTACACCTGAAATCTCTTCTGGAGTTATCATTCCCTCATTCCTCTGCAGGTGGGACTGGGGACATTAATGGGCTGTGACTGCCCTGACCACTCTTCACTGGGACCCACAACTCTCTGCCCTGCACAAAGGCAGGCCCAGAAGGCTTTCCATGGGCACCACATGTTGTCCTCACTTTCATACTGCTTTTACAGCATATGAGGTTCAAGCAAGCCATTTTATCTTCCAAGCCCCCTGGTGGAGGGGGAAAAAGAAAAACCCCCAGCCTCCTGACTCTGCATTCCAGGTGGGGATGGCCAGCACTTGGTCCTTCTTTTATGACCACCCTTGGTAGAGATAGTACTTAAATTCTAAAGTACTAGACCATTGACACATAATCTTGTTTGCAGAGTGGGAGGTTGTCTTCTTCCCTGTTATAATCAGAAAAGCAGAAGACAGGGCTGCCACCAGCTCATTCCTCACAGGCTCCCTTCACCTCAGGGCTCCTAAAATTTGGATCAGAGGAATCACAGCTACAGGCAGTTCAGGACTTGCTGTTGAGGGTCTTGGAAGGAGATGTCAGACTCAGATGCTGTGCACCAAGACACCTGAGTCATGCAAACATGTAAATAAACATGACTATTAATTGATGAGAGGGCTTTATGGTCACTGCAGGATTGCAGGCAGCTTCAGCTCTTTCATGTGTGGGATGTGCAGTGTCTTATTTCTCCCATGTCTCCAGTGTTGTCATAGAAGCAAGCAACATATTTTCTGGTACAGATCTACTCTGGTACATCCCAGCTGGTACATTTCGTGCTTTGTTTCTGTCTCCAGAGGACAAGAACAGCCATCTCGAACCTGTGTGAACTTTGAGGATGTTGCAGCCTGCTGGGTGTTTTCAAAGGACCTGTGGTCTCCATCTCCAGGAAACAGATTGAAATGGCAGGGGGTGAGTGGTTGTACCAGAGAGTGATGCTGCTCCACGGGCTTCAACTGTTAATGCAAAAGTTAAACAATTGATGTGAAAATATCAAGTATTTTTAGAATTTATGTGTACATTCAGCCTTTAATAGATGTTTTGTGACTACAATGGACATAGAATTTGACTCAAATGAAGAAGCTGAACAACCCCAAATTCACACTTAGAATTTATTTCTTCATTTAAGTTTCAAAAGATACATAAAAATGGGTGCAGCTCTGTAATCTTTTCCCATCATGGAAATCAAAGTGATTCAAATGTAGTTAATTCCCAGGTTCTGTAGCCAGTTTGCTCACACTTGTGGCACTCAGTGGTCCCACAGAAACACAGTTCAAAGCCTGGTGCCTGACCCAGGGCCCTGAGCTCCAGTTGTGCTTCAAAGGGAAGCCTGTTAAGAAGCTGGATCTGGAACACAAGGCACCTGGGAGGGCATCCCTTGTTTCAGGGAGACAAGGGTCCCTGTGCTTCAGCTGGAGACCAGCAAGCCCAGCCTTTGCTCAAAGCTGGATGTTGTGATGACTGAAATGAGCATTCCTGCCTGCGGTCTAGCAGGAGCTGCACACTGTGCTGTCTGTGTGTCCTAGCTGAGGAGACGTTTTCTATAACATACGGAGCTCCAATCTATGTTTATCACAAGGCATGCCACTGAAGAGTACAGCACTTCCCCCCATGCCAGAGAGAAAACAACCACCCAGGAGATAAAGTGCTACTCAGAGCTATGTCAGAACCAAATGTTTTTCTTCTCAGTGAAATGAAAATGCAGCATGATTAGGACTGCCAGCCTGAGCACAGAACTCCATGCAAAATTCAATAAAGTTTGGTTTCCTGGGTCCCTTTCTTCCTTCTCACTCAGGCACCTTGTACAAAAGCATCAAAGCACATAAGTAAGCAGCACCCAGCTGGTCCAGTCCCTTCACCAGGAACATCCCTTCATCCTGCAGAGCTTAGGAAGTGATGGATGGAGACACTGGCCCTCTCTGGAGGTAGCAGGACACTCTGCAGCAGGCATTTACTCTGAGCTCTGCCTGTCCAGATGTTTGCAGCTCTCTGGTACCCTCAAAAAGACCCTGGCTCCCCTCTGATACCACTGCTCACACTCGTGGTGTCTCTGCAGGCACTTATCAAGCTGTGCCATCACTCCATGGGCTCAGCCTGGGAAGAGCTTCCATCTATTCTGGCAGGAGTCCTTGGGAGTTCTGCTTTCTGCTGTCCCTCCTCTGCACCTCCCCAAGGCCATGCTGGCAGTGCCACATGGCCCTGAGAGCACCCACTCCCCCAAATCACCTTTTTCTGGCTGAAAAGAAGGCCCTCCTGCCCTTGGAGAGGTGCCAGTACCCTCCCATCTCCAGCTATAGTCTGGGATCTCCTCTGTCTGCAGCAGCTTTGGGGTGAATCCAAACTTGGGAAAAGTGCTCTTGCCTTTTCCAGGAGAAAGCTCTGGTGCTTTCCTCTGACATAAAAGATGATGGCTGGGGCTCTTCTGGAGTCACAGATGATCCTGACTACAGTTACAGCTCCTATTTTAGCAAACTTAACTTTGGTTCTCCACATAAATCCTCCTCAGGTCCAACCTTCATGTTTGTCTTCTGTGAGGAAACTTCATTTGTCTCTGTCCTACCTAAAAATAGATGGAAAGGGGTAAAGATGGAGCAGGGTCTTCTCAGTGGTGCCAGGATAAGAGGCAACAGGCACAAAGTGAAATATATGAAATTCCACCTAAAAATAATAAGAACTTGTTTGTTGGGCAATTGGATGGACAAAGCAGCAGGTTGTCAGGAGAGGCTGTGAACTATCCAACCCTGGAGAAATTAAAGCACTGCCTGGATGCAGTCCTGGGCAAGCTATTCCAGCTGGTCCAGCTTTTTGGAGGGCTAGATTAGACACTTCCAGAAACACCTGGAGAGATCTCCAACCTCAACTGTTCTGTGATCTGGTCACCTCAGCCGAAAACATCACTGTAACTTTATTGACGTGAGTTGCCAGCCTCTTTCTGTAGCGTGTGGACATGTTTCCCCAGCCTTTTGGGAAAAAGCTTGGCTCTCCAAGGAGGCACTGTAATTGTGCCCCTTTCCCTGACCCTTAAGCAAAGTTTTCCCTAAACAGAAATCTAATTCATAGTTTAATTTTCATTATTTTTTTCCCATAAAGTAATGTCCCAATCATTTTTTATTTCCTGCATGTGGCAGAAGGCAGAAATCAGGAAGGATGAAACTGGGAAGCAGCGTCAGAGCCACTGAGTTACCTCGGGGTTGCTGTCAAATCCATTATTATTCATTACAGTAACCTCCTGCAGACTAATGGACATGTGTCCTATTAGTCCTGCAGTCATTGTGGGTGAAATAAAAAGCTTTGGACAGTTCTAGGAAGGGTCTCAATTTCAAGCCGATTTTATATCACAGCCTGTTTTTGGTCAGTGCTGCTCACTTGGGTCCTCCTCAGAGCTGCTGTTATGGGAACAGAATTTCTTCCTTGAAGATGACCATCTCTTGTTGAATATAGCTCATACTCTGGGTGATAAAACAGCAGGGAGTTTTATCAGAGTCAGGGTGGAATCCAGACCTGACCTTGGTGAATTCAACGGGGCCAAAACCACCTAGATGGCTGTTCAAACAAAAATATATATTTGGGAAATTTTCTTCAAGACTACAATCAATCATATTTCAGCATTGGACACTATTTGCTGGTGCTAATGTATTTTTTTTTCTTAGAAAATAATTTTTTAGCAAAAAACATCACAGTTCTGCAAAGCTTGCTGACCTTTACTAATTAACCATGCTTGTAGGCACACAGCATAACCTCATGCTAAGCTAAACAATGAGCAGCCTATAAATAAAAAAGAGCTACTGCTAAATTTCACATGTTTGGCTTCAAACTCAAAGACTTCCAAGGGGGTAGGAGGTTGCTTCACTCTATATTTATCTCTTTAAAATTAACAGAAAGGAAAAAACAGGCCCCTTTGCTCTCGGACTGGAACATAAGGTCAGGATGACAAGTGGCATGGGCAGGGCTGGGGGAATCTGGCAGCTTGACCATCACCATGGATGTGCTGGCAGCACCCCGGGCTCAACACACTGCATCCATCAGGAAATTCTATTCCCCTCATGTCCTGAGTCACTGCCCTGAGATTTTACATCCATGACGTGTTAAAAAAAAAAAAAATAGTATGCTCAGTCTTTCCTGCTGGTTCCTGGCATGTGATTGCTAAAAACATCAGGAGAAAAATACTTTCCATTTGTTTCTAGAAGCCCTGGGGAATGAAGATGTGAAACCTGGGAGTGGCTCAGAGGCTCTCCTAGAAAATGGCCCTTGTCACCCAGCCAGATATTCCACAAACCCCAGGAGCTGCTGCTGGTGAGGGGATGAGGTGTCCCCTCAGCCCTGAGCCATGTCTGATCTCTGCTGTCTCTGCAGGCACCACTGGCAGGCTTGGCCACGATGGGAGCTGTCCTTGGGCTGAAGGGAACAGAGACCCTCAGGCCCTCTTGGTGTCCCTGCTCTCCTCTGCTCTTCCTGTGGCCCTGCCTGGCTCTAGCCACGCTGCTGATGGACCATCCCCATAGGGAAACTGGCACAGAACCTGCCAAAACACGGGGATGCTGAGTTGAGCCTACTCTGAGCTGGTGGTGGCTCAAATGCCATTCCAAGGAAATGCTTTATCTTGGATTTCTAAATTATGAACCTAGGCCTCCAAAAATGGCTATTTTTGTCTCTCTAATGGGATGGTGAGGCCCTGGCACAGGGTGCCCAGAGAAGCTGTGGCTGCCCCTGGATCCCTGGAAGTGTCCAAGGCCAGGCTGGACAGGGCTTGGAGCAACCTGAGATAGTGGAATGTGTCCCTGCCCATGACAGGGGTGAGATGGGCTTTAAAGTCTCTTCCAACCCAAACCATTTCATGATTTTATGACATTTGGACACTGAAGTGTCCCAAATGCTAGAGCAACTGATAAAGAAATTATGAGGAAGTGGATCCTGTTTTGATAAACCTGATTTTGGTGTTAAAATCATTCTTCACCTGTAAACTTTGATTCAACCTCAGTTGCAAATCCAAGGTAGCAGGTCATAAGGGTCACTGGCAAAACAGGGGAAGAGAGGATGGACGTGAGCTGAGGGGTCTTTGACACTAGTTACAAACACAAGTGAAGGCAAACAGAGGAGACAGTGACTTTGACAATCTCATTCCTGAGAGGAGCCAGGGAGCAGCAGGGACTCTGAACACAAGTCTCACATCTGTTGATGGAGAGTTACATGGCAGGATTTTTCCAGAAACATCCCAGGTTAGTCTTCCTGCCTGTAGGAGCCTGTGGTCATCCTGTTCTGCCTGCAGGAGCCTGTGCTCATCCTGCTGTGCCTGCAGCCATGTGAGGGCCATCAGAGCCCAGTCATGAGCCATTGGTCAGGTCCTCTCACCTGCTGAGCTCAGCAGCACCACAGCAAGAGGGAAGCTGAGAACACTGAGGGTTATCTGATGAACAAGAAGCATCAACTGTGTTCTTTGATCACCTCTGAGTTAACACCCATGGCACAATTTTAATTGCTGAAGATACAGTCACACTGCTTGGATCTGTCCCAAGGACTTAGAAACTCGAGGACACTGCTTTTTTTTGTCCCTCTCTCTTGCTCATCAAGTAACTCGTGCTGTGCTGGGCAGATGTACAAGCTCACTGCAGTGCCTCGGGCACCCAGCTCCAGTGGAAAAACCCAAGAAGTTCATAACCATGTCATGCCAAACTCTATCAGCCTGGAAATAGCAGTGATGGCCCTGAAGCACCCTGGGGAATGGGAAATAAATATTCTTTCCCCTGGACACCACTGGGCTAAAATGCATCATCCCAAGGCCCCACTGTAGGGCAAGATTCCCCCATGGGGCTGCAGAGGAGGATGTTGAGTTTGAGGCTGCTTATTGGCATTTGGAAGGAATTTGTTCCACCACTGGAAACTTTTGTGGCCAAAGAAGTTAGAGGGGGAAAAGCCAGTTAAACTTTGGCCTTTTTCTGTGGAGGGTAAACTTAGAAACATGACTTAGATGCATAATTTAGAAAACCAAGATAAAAGCTGCTTACCCCAGAGCTTTTTTTTTATGATTACTGCTTATCATGCTTAGCCACAGGGACTAAGTGCCATGTTTGGAGTGCAGATTCTTCTGGCTGGTAGCCATGAAACCCACCAAGTGTAATTTTTGACCATGTAATTCATCCTCCCTGAACAAACTCAAAACCTAGTGAAGCAGGAAGGAATAGGATGTGAATTGCAAAGCATCTTTGTGCACTCAGGCTTTGGTGACCAGTGATACCCGTGTTATGGTGTGATGAAATTTGCCAAGGGGTTTTCTGATCAGAGAATATCAGTGGATGATAAAACTGAGAGCCTTGACACACCAGAGGAGCTGTGTTTGTGTATGGACAGTGAAAATAGGTTTGCCACTTATTTTGTCTTGGTCTAAACGAAACCAAAATTAATGCCATGGTCTCATCTCACCCTAGACTGGCTTCTAGTTAACAGCTCTGAATAATTCAGGAGGAAGTCTCTCTCCTGCCAATTACTACTGCAGACAGCACCTCCTGCCCCTTCAGTGTGCACAGCCCTGGCTGTTTGCTCCTCTGGCAGACACTGCCTACCCTGGCAGGGGAACACTGCTGTGTAAAAATGAGATTTCTGTCGGCTGCATTGGTTAGACACTTCCATGTGATAAAGGGAAAAGGGAAAATCCAGCTCTTCTTCATAATGTTAGGAACAAACTGTTGGTTAGTGCCATGTGTAGCTTTAATAAATTCATTGCTGCAGGTAAAAATCTCTCCTACTGAGTGAGGTTGTGGTTAATGAGACAAATTATAAAAATCTGTGCATTTCCACAGATCCAAATCAGTAGTGGAACACTCTCCTGCTCCATGCTGCTCCTTGAGCACCTCTTGTGATGAAGTTTTCTGCAAACAGAGCTTGAAGAGCATATTGGGGTGTACTGAAATATCCTCAGTCACATTTTGTACTGGCGCCTGACAACAGTCAGTTTTTCAGCCATTTCATCCTGCTCTCACACACTCTCCCAGCTTCCAATAAGAAAATATTGAAACCCTGGCCTTTTTCAGACTTCAGTAGGCGTTGAGAAATTGATCTCCCCAGGGTTCTGGGCACTGTAATTAATTTGTTCTTTTTCTAATGTAAAAAACTTCATAGTGATTTCACTGTCCCAGACAGACATTATGGAAAAAATGGTGCATGTCCCATCTCTTAATGGATTAAAATAGACTTGGAGGTACAAGGTAGGAGCAGAAGGCAGTGAATTGGATCATGCACAAGTTCTTTTGGTTTCGTTTTGCACCCCTTGAGCAGAAGCCCAAGTCCTTTCCACAGCACAAGAAACTTCATGCCAAGCTCTTGAAGTGACTGTTTTAACATCTCTCCGTGGTGATCTGCACAAATCCAGGCAGTCAGAGCTGCTGGCAGGCAGGTACCACCTGCTCCCTTCACTGGGACTCAAGCAGGGCACCCCAGCCAGGATATGGGGAAGCCAGGGAAGGATTTCTGCCAGGCTGTTTGCCAGCTGGTTGGCCCCCAAGACCTTCTTGTGCTTGGAGCTGTTGCTCCAGAGGGGCAGGACCTTGAACTTCTTGTTGAAATTTGTGTGTCTCCTGCCAACCCATTTCTCCAGGCTGTTGAGGTGCCCATGGATGGCAGCACATCCATCTGGGACCATCAGAGACTCCTCCCAGTTTTGTGTCACCTGCAGACTTGCTGAGGGTGCTCTCGGCCCCATCATCCATCACTCAGGTCACTAAGGCAGAGGTCTGGGCAGCACATTGAAGGGTTTCAGCCTTCTTGGTGGTCCAGGTTGGTTCTGATGAGCTCAGGGTGGGATTTCTGGATGCAGTCAGGAGCTCATCTTCCTTTTAAAAGGCGTGAACACTTGCAAACATCAGTGTTAAACTGGGGCTGTTAGATTTGCAAGTACAAGCACTTCAGAAGTGCCAGCATTAAAGTTTCATATCCAACTTAAATTGGTTCTTCTCTCAGCTGTTGTTCACTGGCTTACAGACGCTTTTCCCTGGAGCAGACAGAGCTCAGGAACGTGTGGTTGACGCGTGGTTTGACATGACACTGCCTTCCCTGCAGAAGTGGGTAATGGGCCCTAAAACTGCTATCACCAGCTGGTCAAGGACTTCCTCTGGACCACAGTGTCTTGTCCCTAAGTGGTGCCAGGAAAACTCTGTGTGGGGCCAGGCTATCAGATCAGTTGTGGACATTACCTGGTTTAAAAATGCATAATGAGGAAGAAGCAGCCTGCTGTGTTGACTTGGCATTAAGTGCTCCTCTAAAGATTAAAGCAAGGGTTCCACTCAGAAACTGGATGAACTTGCAAGGGAACTGAAGCTGAAAATAAGTTGTGATAAGCCGTGCCCTTGTTTAACTTTTGAGTGGGTGACTTTTTTTGGAGCTACTAATAAAAATAAGTCCGATGGCCTGTGGCTCACTTTCAGTGACTCCTCTTCATTTAGGGACCAGTCAGTAACAGATGGATGTAAGGAGCAGCCAGCATGTGTCATTCCCAGACACTTCATCCCCATGGAGATCTCCTGCCAATACCTTGTTTGCAGTGAGACCAATGACCTGGCAGTTCACCTTTAGGTTCCATGGGAAAGTAATTGCAGGAGGAAGCACGGGGAGGTCTGCTTTTGTCAAGCAGATTCTGGCAGGCTGTCAAACTGGCAGCTTCCAAGTGCAGGTGAAGAGAAGGCTTTTAGCCCAGGTTTCCTGTGGAAATGAGGCTGTTACCATCAGGCTGTGATCAGCTTAATCCAAGGGAGCAACCAGGCTGGAGTAAAGAGCTTAAAAAAATAAATAAAGTCGTCTAAACTTCATAAGAATAGAGAAATACATAGAGAAAAGTGATGTTATTGGTGCTGCCACAGAGGGAAAGACAGGGAGAACTTTCCTCCTAGACATTTCCTTCAGCAGGTGCTACTGGCCATGGATGTACTCACCAACTAATCCACGGGAATGAAACTCAAGGGAACAGCTTGTGCAGTCCTCTGGCTGGGTGAAGAGAGAACATTTTCTGTGGTGGTCATGGGTGACATGAGAGAGGAGCAGTTGAAAGGAAAGATTCAGGAGAGGAGGAGAGCAGAACTGAACCTGTTTTGAAGAGAACAGAGGTCTATGATTGTATACTGTAGGAGGTTTTCTGGACCTGGGGCTATAGCAGCAGAGGAGGTGCAGCAGTGTCCAGGAGGTGCAGCAAGAAACCAGGCTACAAGAATTCTTTTTTATCATTTTGATACCTTCCACAGTAACTTTTGTGCCATGGATTAATGTTTTTGCAGAGAAAAGGATCAGAAAGCTGGGTGAATTGTTCATGGGTCTTCCTGCATCAGCAGAAATACATCTCACATTCAGCCCCACTTGGCAAACCATGTTGTGTTTAGCCTGTAGCTAGAAATGTTTATAATTTGTTTTAATATTTATAATTTGTCCCTGAAAACTGCACTGAGCATGTCATCATGCTGGAAAGTGTTCAGCTGGTGTCAGCTGAATTAAGGGAGATGGGCAATTATCTTGCAAGGAGTCTGTGGATTCAGGTATTAAAACACCCACCACTGCTGCAGTCTGGCCCATGTGAAAGGCTCAGCTGCTTTGTAGTCTATTTTTACAACTCCTTGGGGTCAAATCATCTCTGCAAAGGAGGATTTAATGAGAAGGACTGACCCGTTCTTCTCCTCCTGCTATTCAACAATGACATTTTTCCCAGCTTGTCTTTTCCTCAGAAGACAAACCACTCCTCAGGCCCATTTTGTATGATGGGTATTTCCATGAGATTGCCATGGTCCCCCTGGGGGTTTCAAGGGCCTCTCATGGAGAAGGATTTGCTTGGCCCCTGACTGGCCAACCTTGTGTTCCCTGACTGGCCAACCTTGTGTTCCCTGACTGGCCAACCTTGTGTTCCCTGACTAGGCAACCTTGTCCCATAATGTCATGGCATCATTGCAACAAAGCCATCAGCCACTCTTCTCTTCCTCAGGGGCCTGTGCCAGGAGAGGAGAGCAGAAACATTCCTCCCAACAAAACATGTCCAACCCAGCAAGTTCATCAGGTGAAGGTTTGCCAGCAGCTGGGTTTGTGGCAGGTCCTCAGGATTCCCAGCAGATAACTCACTCTGAAACCCAGTCATCCAAAATCCTGTGGGGAGTGAGAACATGCAGGTAGTGTCAGTCTGATTTCACCAGTGCACTAAGCCTTGGTCTGAGGGCTCTGTGGCTCCTCTTACACCAAAATTAAGTTTTACTATAATATTTGAAGGACTTGTGGTCCTGAAAGCTGAAAAGTTTCTTCTAACTCCATCTACCCTGAGAAAAGATATCCTCCCCCAGTGTTTTGTGTTCCCTGCCCAAGCAGACAAATCTGAAGTTACCCAGACCATGATCTTTGTAACTGCTTGTGGCAGCAGACAGCAGCCTAAAAGCTACGCTTATCAAGGGAGATGCACCTGAATAATTTCATTTTCTTTGGTACTATCTTTGCAAAATCATCCAATCTCATCTATTTGTGGTCTATGGCTTAACATGGCCCAGGTTTATATCTGAGTAATTACCAGGATTTGCTCTGTGAAGCAGAGGAGTTCTGGGCAGACATTTTAATTTCCATCAGCTGTCATACCCTGGGAAAATAATTAAACACTCTTCATTTTCCATTTTAAATGATACACAAACGCCAGACATTAAACCCAGAGAGCTTTCCAAAAGGGAACATGTGGGTAGCTTCAAACTTTCCTTTGGCACCCAGCCACCAGCGAGGGTCAGCCCAAGTTCACCATTTCCCATTGTGTAAGGCTATTTGTTTAACATTTCTTTTGTCTGAAGTGGCCTTGTCAAATGAGATCTCCACATAATTTTCATTTGGCCCTTCACTCACATCTGAGCTGTCACTCCCATGGAAGCAGTTGGACTTTGAGCTTAACAGGAATGTAGGCATAAGTAGACAAAGCTTTAAGAAATTCACATAATTTTTCAGCTTAATCATAAAGGTATCCCTAAAAAAAATGGAGTAGGCAGCCTCAGAATCTTATGGTGTAAAAATACAAAGACACTTCCAAGGACCAGGGTTCAATAACTTGGTTCACTCTGCTGTTGTAGACAGGCTGGCCTGGGTTTTGCAGCCAAATTTCAACCTTTGTATTTTGACTAGATTAAAAAAATAAGCCTCGCATTGTTTTGAGTGAGGGACACATCCTTCTCCACATCCTGTCCTGCATGGCATTGCTGAGCAGGGCTGAAAGCCTCCCCTCCTCCAGCGTGAGGCCACCCCCTGTTGTAGGTGCACGTCATCCCTGGTGCCCTCAGGGTCCCTCTGACACCGTGCATCAGTGTGTTTGCTCTCTGTGATGCAAGGACATCCCCTGAAACAAATTAATGTCATCTCCTGGCAGGTCTGTGCTCCAGGTTTTAGCTGGGGACTGGAGTTACAGTCACTGTTGCCATTCTAGTTAATCCTCCTGGGCTGCAGCTGTATTCCGAGATTTCCAGCTGGGCACATACCTGCTCATGTACTTGCTCACCAAGCTGTTATTGGACCAGAAAGGTGGCATTTTCTCTTATTTTAAATCTAAATTAAACACAGTATGGAAAAGGATGTTGCTGAGCACTTTTATAATTACAGGTGATATCACTGAACACTGTTCAGATCCACCTCTACTGGTATTTGATAGGCCAATGAAAGAGACCCTGTTGCTGTTGGCACAGGACCACATGGGTTGTAAAGGGCCTCCAGAGGACCTCTGCTCCCTCCCACCTCCTCATCAGTGCAGGCACAGCCAGTTGCTTAGAACCATGTCCAGTTAAATTTTGGCTATCTCCAAAGATGGAGCTGTTACAGCCTCTCTCAGCAACTGATGTCAGTTTTTCTCTACCCTCACGGTAGAAAATTCTTTTCTTCTACAGAGCTGAATTTTTAATCTGACATGTAAAACAAAAGGAAAAAGCATCAGCTTTAGCTGCAACTAGAAGCGACACTCATTTCTGGTGTTGTTTGTAAAACACTCAAAGTTTCTGCTTCCTCCTTAGCATTTTCCCACAGCTAACAAAATTACATTTCTCTAATCATCTCCATTGTCCATACTCCCCATTTGTGTCCTGGAAACTGCCAAGGTTGTATCTCATTTCAATTTCTTGATGGTCTTGCTCAAGGGCCAGTTCCATTGTATGGAAGTCCAGTGTATTTAAAATCATCAATTACAGAAAATGACACAGCTCCAGCTGCCTTCCAGAAGGCTCCTTTGGCAGGAGTTAAACACTGCAGCAGGAGCACATACAGGACTGTCTTCTCAGGGTAAATGCACAGAACATAAATTGGTGCATGGGATGTAAACACTCCCAGTGGGATCCCCTGCCAGCCCTACACTACACACTGAAAACTCTGCCCTCTGTGTCCTGCTGCTGGCCCTGGTGAGTGGCTGCCATCCCCATTTGCTCCCTGGAAAGGAGGAGGACGTGACTTCAGTGGGTGTCCTGTGAGCTGGGAGTGACAGAGCACACTCCACACATCCTGTCACTTGTGTGTCTGTCACCTGGGGACACAGAGCTCCTCCTTAGAGGGACTGTGCAGGTCCAGCAGCCCAGCACTGCACTGCAGGATGAGAGGGAGCTCTGGATCAGAGCAATGCTCCCACTTGGCCTCTGCCTTTGATTTCTCCTGACTGCAATCACTAGAGTGGCCCTCACACCTGCACTGCAGGAACACCTTCCTGATGCTCCATCTGATCTGCTGCAGC
The DNA here is from genome assembly GCA_013399915.1 of Illadopsis cleaveri. Taxonomy (NCBI): domain Eukaryota; kingdom Metazoa; phylum Chordata; class Aves; order Passeriformes; family Timaliidae; genus Illadopsis; species Illadopsis cleaveri. The sequence continues at coordinate 162,754 of VXBB01003037.1, read as the reverse complement.
CTTTCAGCACAGCACACGTCCCATGCCAGCAGAGATGGGCTGTCCCCAAAGAAAAAGTCATCTGAACTGATAGGAGATGAGTAACTCAGTGTCATCACAAAAATTAACAACACTAAGCATGTCTCTGAGAAGCTCTAGGCGAGGCCCTGATCGCCACAGACATTCCATGAACTGTTCTTTTCCACAATATTATTGTCTTTTATATCCATAGAGAACAGAAAATAATGCAAATTAGTGATAACTTCCCTTTACAACAAGGATGCTTTAGCTCTTCCCTGTTCTTATATCACTCTCCAAATTATATACATCAAGCTATGCAGTATAAATCAGAAAATTACTATCTTTGGCACCTATAATTAGAAAGGTTCTTCCTCTAACAAAATGAGAAAACTCTGAAATGATGCTCCATGATGTTAAAGAGCTGTTGTTTCTGCATTTGTGCAGTAGGAGACACTGGGAAATCTGTAAATGAACAGCTATGTCAAATTTGAGTGTTAAATCAGGAATACATATTATTTCAATAAGATTTTGAAATTACTCTTTTTAGTTACTCATGACATTGTAGAAGAGCTCTGAACAATCACTTCCCCACTCCAAATCCCAATCACATCTTCCAAACATGATGTGGAGTAACAAGGATGATTCAGATTTCAAAAACTGAAAATACCTGAAATTGCCATTGAAAATGAATTCTTAACTTTTTTAATGGAGAAAATAAAACACTATGCTAAAGCAAATCTTTATTGTAGCCCATTTTTCATTTAACAAGAAAAAACAGGCAATAATTTCCATCCCAGTGGAAGAAGTGCAGCTCTTTGCACAGTGTTCTCAAGCAGGCTCCCTCTGTGTTAACATGCACCACAAGCTGCAGCTATTTTAATGCTTTTTAGCTTCAGCATTCCTACATGCCATTGAAAACATCCGGCTTTCCACGAAACAAATCTGTACTTTATTGAGGTAGCTGTCTAGAATACATGTTTCTTCCCATGCTATCAGATAGGAAGTTTGGAAATGGAGCAATATAACACACACAAACAGACCAAAGATGAACATCCTGTGTCCATGGTACAAAGCTCTGCCTATGTCCTATGTGGCAAACTGTTCTTTCTCTTTTCACAGTTGTTTTATTATTCTTTGCCTTTTTTTCAGGGCTGAGCATAAAATCTGGTCACTTCCCTGGTTCTCTATCTATGTGACTTTGCCTTTTACAGAGAAATGTTAATGAATATGATTAAGCTGGCACACCCTTAAGTAGCATTAAGCCACTTTAAATATATTCCCCCTAATATACCAGCTGTTTCCTGTGAAGAAAAGATTTCCTTCAAGAGATTTCCTTCCAGAGAAGAGATCTCCTCCCATTTGCCCCAAAGGACTTTACTCCTTCACCTTTATAGTTAGACTATGTGTATTTCGAATTTGTCTGGCGTTTTCCTGCTGTGACCTTCAACACACTTCCTTCTCAGATCAGAGCTGATGGCTGGGTCTGCTTTCACTCAGCTTCCCATGAGGTCATAACTCTGGTGTGATTTTGCTCTCAAAAATCCCACCTGGAGTTTCAGAGAGGTGCCGTTGCCATTGCAGGCTACCAGTTGCATTTTCTCTTCAACCCTCAGATGATCCTTCTATGCATAAGCTGAGCTTCAGAACATGAAATCACTAACAAATGGGCATTTTTCATGCTCACATGGGCATTTTCTCCTCTTCCTGGTAAGGAGTTGCTGCAGCATTGCATTAAAAGGCGATAGCTGGTGGGTCCCTTGGGAGCCTATCTCACCACATGTGTGTGGTTCTGTACAGGTTTCCCCAGACTGTCACCAGAGAAACTCCTGGTCCTGTATGGAAACACAGCAAGGGCTGAGGACTAATCCACAGGGGGTTTAATTTTGAAAATTAAGAATTTCCCAGATATTAAGCTAATTCTCATCTCCCTTACTTCATTCCTGGCCATGCAGCACCTAAAAATTTTCCTCAGTTTTCACTGACTTCTCCATCCTTCCATGGCTCACTCCTGTGGGACTGTGCCCCTCTGGAGAGCAGAGCTCCTGCCCCATCCTCACAGAGAGGCTGCTGCCATCAGGTTTTCTCCTAATGCAAGGTGACCGTGTCCCTCAGGGTGGTCACTCATGCTTATGCTTCCATGCATCCAGGGACTTAGGAGATGCTAAAACCCCTCTCCCTCAGACAGCACAGCTTGGCAGGGCTGGTCCAAACCTGAATTGGGCTCCACTGACTGCAAGCAGAGACAAGGCAAAGCTTTCTAGTGTGGCTGTTAAAATTTAAATTAGGCAATGAGATCATCACCTGCGCCATCCCTCTGCTGAGTGTCCATCACTTGCCCAGCACTCATCCCAAGCTGCCTGTTCAGCCTTAGTCGCTGCAAAGAGGTGGGAATTACACCTCAGCTCACTTCAGGAAAGGACAGGATTTTGTCTTGATCCAGTCAAAAATTTATTTTAACTGCCTTTAAACCTAGGGCAGGCTGCTGCTAGCAATGACTCAGGATAAGAGTGGTATTGTGGCCCTAAGGACTGAAGGAACTAAATTGTATTACAATATTTAATTTTGGTAACAGACTTGACATCAATCCAATAGGTGGTTTAGTAATAGAATCATTGAATATCCCCAGTTGGAAGGGACCCACAGGGATCACAGAGTCCAACTCCTGCCCCTGCCCACTCCCCAGCAATCCCACCCTGTGCATCCTGGGGAGCATTGTCCAAATGCACCTGGAGCTCTGGCAGCCTTGGGGCTGTGCCCATTCCCTGGGGAGCCTGGGCAGTGCCTGGCCAGTGAGGGACTGCAAATATACCTGGGCATTTACAACATCATTCAAGACTTGGAATGCTGCAGCAATGAAGTCAGCTCAATGCATAATTTTATGAAGAAATTCTCCCTTCAGGTCTCAATATGTGTGTGCCTCTGCCAGTTCTTGTCTTCTTTGCGAATGAAATTTTTATCTTTGCATCAATTTCTCCCACCGTCAGATTTCAAAGAAGGATATTCAGTTATCCAAACACTGAAGCTGGTTTGGGCCCTTGCCAGCTTCTAAGGGATTGTGTTCACTGTCCACTGGACTGCTTTTCCTCTAAAATAAGAGGATGCCTTCCCTCTAAAATACTACCTCCTTTAGAGGTACATTTTATTTCTATTTTATTGGGGTTTTATTTCTAAAGGTTTCTTTCACCCCTCACTGGCATCCAGAGGAAATGTTGTGGCAGGGATGAGGTTAATTAAAACCAGCTATCAGAAGGGAAGGGTTATTTTTTCTAATGAAATCAGCAAATGCCTCTGTGAGGAAGGTGTGGATTCCAGGAAGGACAGTTGCTTCACATCAAGCAGGAATACTGTGTTTCCTTAGACAGCACATTTTAATCCTTGGGCAGTAGTCACAAGAGATGCCAGTGGACAATAACAGGGAGAGCTCAGGACACTTCTGGTCTGACTCAGAGGAAATGCAGCATCCTGGGGCCGTGCAAGGCAAGACTTCCTTGTTTTCCCTTTTAGCTGAAGATAAAGAAGCAGCAGCACGTTGCAGCCCCAAGGTGTGGACAAACAGGAGCTCCAGAAACAGAGGCAGCCACCTCCCAACATGGACACAACCAAGAGCACATCTATTGCAAGGCTGGCAAGGGAACTCCACAAGCCAATCTACCAACCTGCCCTGCAAATGAGCCATAGCTGCTTTCCAGACTGAGCTGCCTGAGGTGCCCTGTCCCAAGGGTTTATGTTTGCCTCTTTTTCTGCCCTCTGCAATCCAGAAGAGCTGCTGTGAAAACATGCTCACAACCTGTAGCCCACGTGGAAACAGGAGCTGTCAGAACTGCAGGAAAACACTCCTGCTGGCATTTCACTGGGCTTTACTCATCCCTGCTCCTTTGGGCACTGCTCTACACAGTGTGTTTGCTCTGTCAGCAGCTGAAAGGGTAAGTTCTTCCAGTGCTGCATGATCCAAGCCTGGAGTTTTACTCACTCTGTGCAATATTTCTTCATTAAGAGCACTGTGAAATCCTGACGCCAGTGAGATAACAGTTGCTGAACTAAATAATTCCTGACAGGGAATGTTCATCCTGTGCCTAAGATACGTTTTTTTCTCTTTTTTTAGAAATAAAGTTTTTTCACTATGTTGTGTTTTTTCACTAGTTTTTTCACCATGTTGTTCACTATGATGTCCTTCATGACATCAGTGTGGATATTATCTAAAGAGCTGAGTAGGACCATCAGATGATGCAGAGGTCACAGTGTGTTTTCATGGTTGAATACAAAGTTTGGAGTTAAGAGTTGAAGTAATCTTCCTGGGAATTGTCTGCCTGGGAAATATTTGAAAAGTGAAAAACTACCATAGATGACTGATAGACTTGGTCCAGTGGAGATTAACTTTCTGAAATTCATATGAATAATTTGTTTCTGTAATTTTAGATTACTCCTAAATCTCTGCCACTATACAAAAAACCTGAATGGTAAAAATGCTTAGGAGCATGACAGAGGACTGTTTTGCCATCACTTTTAAAGATAAAAGATATTAAAATATGTGAAGTAACATGAGCTTAGGCCCAGTAACATACAACAGACAGAAAATGGCAATGGTTACTGACTAGAAATGGAAAATTTTCAGTAGTGAAAGAACAATTTCTTTCTTGTGACCCTGTCTAGTAACCTCTGCTGTGAACAGAACTATTGATCCAGGGAGGGTGTTTTGCTCAGTGACTGGAATTCAGCCTCTCTGTGTGCAGGCAGCTCTGCTCCCAGCCTGCTGCCCAGCAGGGCTCCAGCCAAGTGGGGATGACCTTGCAGTTCACAGTCTCTGTTTTCTGACAGATGAGCCCAGGCCTAGCCCAGGCACTGGTTTCCCTTTCAGCTGCACATGTACAGGGGCTTTCTTCTGCATCATTTCAAAAACTCAGTTCCTCTCTCTCACATTGATCCAGATTTCAGGCCAGTGAAAGCTTGCCTTTCAACCTTCTTATCATCTGCAGCTGAGTCATCTCTCATGTTTCCTGTAGTCTGGATTAAATCCTTCTTTGGCAGATGGGATTTCCACTCCCACTCTTCCTCCACAGACAACTCCTCGAGCAAGTCATCTTGCTTTTCTTCCTTAGGTTTTCCATCTCTAACAGGGGAATCAGGACACTTTCCTTCCTTGGACCAATTCTGGGAACAAATCCACTTCTGTCTACAGAATCCTGTGATGCCTGCCACTGAAAACTGCAGCGTAATCGGCGTAATCTGTAATGTGCTTTCACAAGGGTGTCTATGAATAAAGAAATCCTTTGTATTCCTCTTCCCAGCTAACTACACCCTAGGAATGGAGAATTACAGTCAACTCAAAATTATAGCACAGATGCTGAAGGACAAGTATCAACTGTACCACAGACAGGGGCACTGTGGCAGGAAAAGGACAAAAATTGAGGTCTCCATGTGGAGCTGAGGATTTGTGGGGCTCAACCTGAACCCAGAGAGAAGGAGAAGGAAGAGAAGATGGTTAATGGACCAAGCACAGACATCTGGTTTCTGGGAGAGAAGCAACAGTGATGGAAAATAAAGCTTGGAGGCCCTTTTACCATCATTCAGGAAACAACCTGAGATTTTAGTAGACAGCTCTATAAGTGTCCCTCCTCCACAGCCTTGATCACACTCTGGGGACAGAAAACAGTCTCCTGGGGAAATCCACAGGGCTGTAGAGTGCTGAAGTTAATGAAAACATCATCCAGCTCTCCACCTGGCAATATTGACCAAATCTCTGATGGTGTTAAATAGACTCCCTTTCATTTGAAATGCAAACAGGTAAATATTAGTGCTACCTCTAATGAGGCTTGGAGAGTACACACACCAGCCCCTGCTCATTAGCCTTAGGCACAGCCTGGAGGGTACAGAGCAATGGAGAGGATGTGCTCTGTCCCAGCTAATTTAGATCCAACTGGAAGAAAGCTAAAAGCAGAAAGAGCTCTTGCTGGACACAAGCTCATGCTTCGGAAATTATTCCAGAATGGTCTGTATTCATGTTCCATCTGTATTTTCTCAGCTCAGAGTAAGGCCTGAACAACTCTTTCTGCAGTAATGGGTGTGTGAGGGCACTGCAGGATGGATGTGCCTGAGGAACCTCCCCATCCCTCCCTGTGGAGGATGGGACCAAAGGGCACCTGAACTCCCTAGGCTTCCAGTGATGCTGTAATTTATTTTCATTGCCAAAAGAGGACACAGCCCTGCACACTCTTTATATACATTCTTTGCTAGGAGTATGGACTCCTTCTTTGGAGAGTCAATAAAATATTTACAGTCTATAAATCTAGGGAAATTGTTTCTCTTTCAGCAGCAGATCGACTTCCCTGGCCTGCTGCAGGGCAAATTGAGTACCAGTCTCCAACTCATCTCCTAGCCTACAAGATTTATGTACTTTTAGAGCATCTTGGAAAAGATTTTTGTGATTTACATACGATTTTTTTGCCGGAGAGGATACTGGGGGCTTCTCCTACAATACAAATTATATTCTGCAACTATTGTTATGAGAGTCTTTTGTAATACAGCTTTGTAGGATACAGACTTTCTTTTGTTGGTTTTATTTACATCTGCTCTGTTTTATGAGCTCTGCACCACTCACATTTCTGAATCATTTGAAATGATCCCTTTTGGCTGAGAGCAGTGCTGGGTTTCACACAGCACTTTACTAGCAGGACATTCATGTTGAAACAAATCGTAATGCTTGGGATTTGCATCTTCAAAGTCCTCTTCAAATACAGCCAAATACAGCTTTGCACCATTGGGGTAGGGAAGCAAGAAGAGTTTCTCCCTGTTTCACTGGACAGCGAGTGGCTGAAGCGACACTGTGTCCCCACAAACCCAGTACATGCCCAGGTGGGACATCAGTGCTGGCCCCCACCATGCCAAGGGAAGAACAGGCTCCTTTTATTTTGGAAATGGTTAGCCACATTCAAAGGAGACCTAATGCTAGTTTGAACCATAGAAATACAACCTTTGGTGTATTTCCATGCAGTCTCTGAAGCCATTGGGCTGATTTCCTCCCTGTCCAAAACTGGGCAGGGGCTGAACCTCCTTTGGTACTTCTTTGGTTGTAAACACAAATACATAATGAGATTATGTGTGGTGTGCAGGCTCCTGTATGGTCACAGTATAGAAAATATAGACAACACTTAGATAACACTTAATCCAGTTAAATGGAATAAAATAATTGGAGCAGTTATTTTCCAAAAGGGACTACAGGGGCGCAGGGGGTTGCAGAGATGAGTCGAGTAGTCTCGTTCCCCAGCTGCTGGGATGTGTGTTAGGACATTTAGGAGCCTGATTTGGTCCTCATTGAAATGAAAGCAGAAAAAACAATCATCCTCTGCTTTTTGATAACTGGGATGTGCCCAATCTCTTAGTCACTCTGTTTTTTCCTTCATTTAACTGCTCCACCATCAGCAGAAGTCACAAGCGTGGGCGTCTGCTAAAAGAGTACAAATAGGTAAGGCTTTTTCCTCCACCTTGTGCACATTAAATGAACTCATGAAGTATGTGGTCCTGCTCATCCAGACACCTCAAGGCCTGACATGGAGTAGGCCAGCCTAAGGAAGATGTTTGAGGACAGACTGACACCCACTAAGACACCAAATGCCATGGCCACTGCTGACAGATGCCTTTAGACCCCACGTTTTCAGCTAGTCCTTACACTTCAGATTTAATCAGGCTTCACTCAAAGGTATCTGGGGAAAGGAGGTGCACAAGGAACTATGAGGAAGGTTTTGAACAAAGCTGATGGGACAGTGTTCTTCCATTCGTGAAAGGCTTTGCTGGATGGACACTGGGTACTGAGAACTGCCTTCCCCTTTTTGGTCGAGAGCAGAAGTCACACCACGAGCTGTAGGTTTAGGTTTGCCTCACACCTTTGCAATGCCAACAGCAGGTCACAGAGGTGAGCACAGCCCCAGGGCCACCAAGGGAGGAAATAACACTGTGCATTTCCTTACCATAGTTGTGCAAAGGTGGGAAATCTCCCTTTACTATTGCATGGATGATGAAAATAAAGGGTTTTTAGAAGCCAGATGAAGTGGTTCACCTCTGAACATTAGCAGAGACTTGTTTAAGGAGTGTTTTTTAACACTTTAAAGTGTTTTCTTCTAATTTGATTCAATCCAACTTTTCTTTAGCATGGCACCTGGTTCTCTGAGTCACAGTGAGCTCCAGAGACTGGCAGTTCTTTCCCTCTCTAAAAAGCACACACACACACACACAGAGACTCAAAACAAACAACAAAGCAGTAACAGATGTTTGCATGGTCTCAGATGTAGCACACTGTAAAAAATGACACTTCTACAGTCCTTGGAGGCAGGTTAATATTTAGTTTGGCTTACAGTTTCTTCTTCCCAGGGCAAGAGTAACCTTAGGGGAGATGCCTCCATACTTTTGAAGCCTGAGGCACCCCATCCCAGCAGCAGCAGATTGCAGATGCTGTTGGAGCTGATGCAGAAAGGTTGCAGCTTTCCTTTCTTCTCCTGTAGAACTGTCGGTAAGGCTTTCATCTCTTACCCCCACTCAGAAAAAGCTGCATTATCTCTATATTTAGCTGAGTCACCTGGGTGGGTATTAATACATAGTCATGTGCCCAACTCCTGCCTCTGCTGTAGCTCAGCAACTTAAGGAAATGGTTAGTGACCCTCAGCTGGTTTTGTGAAACTACAATTAACATGGACTGTCCCAGGTTCAGACTATGGAGGAAATGTCTCTCTCTTTTATTCTTAAGGTCAGATTCCCTCCCAGTCCCCATGGTCACTGGTGACTGACATTCTTCTGGGTGTCCATTGTCTTTTTGCCATGAAAAGCACCATTTGACCCACAGGCAGACTTCCATCTCTCCTCCTTGCAGAGATTTGTTTTCTGGAGGGGGTGACTGGCACCCTACTCAATCCATTTGGGACCCTGCACAGGGATAAGGAACACCAGTAGATTTTCTGTGCAGTCCTTCAGAGACAGGTTGTACCAAAGCAGACTCAGGGGGGGTTGGGCAAGATGTTCAGCCTTCTCCACATCATCCTGTGAACCTGTCCTGGCTTTCCCCTCACCTCTCCTTATTGTTCAGGAGCAGAAGAAGCTGTTGAGAAGACCACACTTCACAGAGGTCTTTGAACTTTAAAAAAGAAATATAGTTGAATTTTGTGATAACAAATAACACAGAACTGCATATTGCTACTACCCTTCACTGGTTTGAGAGTGGCCAGAATGTTTTCATACCATTTTTAACCAAACAGCCTCTCTACAGCCTCTCACTGGAATGTATACATTTTTGAACTGAATCTGAATTTCTAGGTCCATAATAGTCTCCATTGTCCAGACATTATGATGGAAAGCACATTTTTTTCATTCGGATTAAACGTACATAAATAAAACCCAAACAATGTGTTATATATTAATGCATTTCAATGGAAACACTTATTCTGACTTGTCCCCAAACCAACTAACCTTACCCGGAATGAACTCCTAAGTGCTTTGCAACTTTAAATTCCCTTGAGTTTCTATTATGACTTTGTGGAAGATTTGCCTTTTAATGCCTCCTATTGCCATTCCAGATCCTCTGCCTGTGTCTAACCTACGGAGATGATTAAGACAAAACTGCTGGCAATACTGTCTCTGCCTTTTTGTAAGGAACATCCTTCTTTCTACTAACTTTTTCCTTCCTCCTCACAGAGACAACCTTTTGAGCAGCCTAGGGAGCAAGAGGGTTTGTTTTGATAATGAACTGGAAACTCTTTTTTCAGTAGGTATTGCTGAAGTAGGAGCATTTTCACAGATCTGCAAGTTGAAAATGACAAGGAAGAAGAAGGACAGATAGACACTAAAAACACAGGAGAGAAAGAAAGGCAAGACTTTTGATATGTTTATTGACAGGAAGCTCCCAAAAATGATGAGGAAATTATTGTCTCCCTAAACACTATGAAATTGCCCCAAGGGAGGATTCACCTTACATGGCTTAGACATCAGTTACCAGTTACCCCAGCAAAACACAAGCCTTTGGAAGGTCATTCACTTCATTTCAATACAAACCAGCCTTTGGAGGTCCTTATTTCCCCTCCCTGAATCTAAAGGGATCATGGAGGACTTGCTGCAGCACAGATGTCTGACTCTGAGATGTCAGGAGAAGGCAGGCAAATCCTAACCCACAGATCTGTATCATCAGCTATATGTAAAAGCTATGATGAAAATGCATTTGTGATTAATCACATATCCTTACAAGTCGTGAAATTCCATGTAATAGTTCCCTTATGAACCATTAGACACACTTCCTATCAGCTAAATGTTTTCTGTAAAGGTGCACAGCAACAATTGCTCCAGAAGAGCTCAGTGTTAACTCAAGTTACAGTTTCTAAGGGAATCATAACTTTGCCTTGATTTGAATGCAGTTAAATTCTCTGCCATAATAGCAGCATAATGAAAAGAATATTTTTTCTTTATTTCCTCAGCTTGGAAATTAAAAGGGAATAACACACATTGGTGCACAAGGAAATCGACCTTCAATTCCACACAGACAGCAGTATTCTCAAGTCAGGGTGTTCTCCTTTCTGGTATGAAAAGGGATACAGGAAACCCCAAATATAGATTTCTTTTTAATGCCCACTTCCAGTGCATGAAAAGTAGGAAGTTGTGCCAGGAGTCAGAACACAGACTCAGCCATGGCTTGTAGCTTTTCTTCTCAGCCCACTCTGGGCTTTAGGCTACTTACTGAATCCCTGTTTGCCTGCCTGAGATGTTGAGACCTGAGACTTGATCTGATAAAAGCTGTGTACAGGTTTAGGTTTGCACATGGCACACAGTCCCTTGCTGTGATGCTGATAAATGCCCTGGGTAGAGCACAAATGATGACTTCACCCATGTCAGTTCTACGGCTCAAAGCCATCCTTCAACTAGTTATAAACTTAGAATGTTGTTTGTTGGTTTTTTGCTTGTTTGGGGGGGTTTTTTTGTGCATAAAATACATGAAAAAAATCCCCAAAGTCTTCATTAGTGTTATATTCACCAGTTTTTGCCTTATGTTCTTGCAAGCAGTGTTTTTATTGGCCCCTAATAGACTGATTTTCGTAAAATTTAACAGTGTTTATCTCGTAATGTAGGAGATACAGTTGAGACCTTATCACAACAAGTAAACTGCTTTTATTGTATCCTAGCACCCTGCCAAGGAACCATTACATGGCCACTCTTACCTCCTATCACACCAGCTCAACCCTTCCCCAAATAACCAGACAGTAAAGTGCAGCATCCCTGTATGAGGGATGGCTTCCCAGTAACCCTTCCCACTGGAGCCAACGTCCTCAGCAGGTTCCCTTGAGGTATTTGCCACAGGAGCACATCCACATGGGTGTGATCTGTGATCACCAGCAGCCTGCAGGGGTTGGCAGTGCAGAGCCCAAAGTAGTGCTGGACACAGGGTGTCCAGGTGGGGCAGGTTCTCTTTTTGTCACTTAAAACTCTAACTTCAAATTAGGCTTTAACTTAAAACTGTGTATATTCCTGAGGGAGGTGAGGAGTGGGAGTGGTTCTGTGCTTTGCAAACACTTGGGCCAGAGAAGAAATCCCCAGTGAGCAGTGTGCCTCCCAAAAGGAGATGCCCACCTTTCCCCAGGAAGAGGCAGAACAGCTCACACGTGTTCTGTCTATAATTTAGTGCCAGAATGAGCTGTGTTAAAGCTTAAGAGGCCTAAAGAGAAAGTCGTGCTAGCCTAACTGGTACTGAGAAACAAATGTGCAGCCTAGAAGAAAATGTTCTTGGCTTTTTTGGTGCTAACTCAGTAACGAGCATAACTCAGCTTGTGCTTTGGATCTAATTCTACACCTTGAAAGCCAGAGGGACCCTCTGCGGGTGACCTGAACAGGATCACAGTACCCAACCCTCACTTGCCACTCCTTCCCTGGGTTTTCAGACATATATTGTCTTTTTAGAGAAGTGGCATAATAAAAGGGGGAGGGGTTCTGGCAAACTGGACCTTCAGGCACGCAAATAAAAGTCAATCTTGGGAGTTGGTCTGATGATCCTTGTGGGCGCCTTCCAGCTCAGGGTATTGGATGATCCTGTGATTCTGTGATCTTTGCTCATCTATATTAATATAGCACAGGCACATGGCCTATGATTCCAGTCCCAGCACGAAGCATAATTCAGGCTAAAACCCCAGTGTACTCCCTTTGGCAGTATCTGTGCTGCATCCAAATGTTGAGCAGCTCACAATTAAAGTTCCAGTTTATTCTGTCCTCTCTCAGCCCTTGCCTGAAATTAACAGACAGCTTTGCTAAACTGTTAATCTGGAATTAGGACTTCAGGTTTGGATGCTCTGCCACAGACATTTTTTTCTTGTTTATACAGCTTCCAAAATGTGGGTGGTTTATTGGAGGGCTTATCTACCTATTTTGTCTTATCTTTCCTAATTGCAAGCTCAGGTATAAAGAGAATAATTGAATCTGCAGAGTAAATAAACAAGCATTGCACACAGAACTGGGATCAGTAAAGATTGTCTGAAAATTCCCAGGTGTATCTGTAGGTTTCTCCTACAGCTGGGCTTGCTTTGTGTCCTGGGTTTTTAATGTAGGCCCTGTTCTGTGATGATGAAGTTGTGAAACAGAAAACTCTGGAGAATTATGCAGCGTTAAGTGACGCAGAAAAATCTTTGACTCCTTTAAAATATTTCATTCTCCTTTTTGCCCTCTGAACAGGTGTAGTGCTGGGTGAGGTGAATGAGAGCAGTTCCTACTTCCAAGGGCATTATTTATTCAGAGACAATTATTTATTGGTTAAAATGCATTCTCTTATATGCCCAGAATTTGCAATCCATGTTTTTCTATATTGCAGATTAACACCCATTTCCATTTTAATAACGACAGTGAATGCAACAAGCAGGGCCAGACTGTGCAAAACAAACGTCTGCTAATTTGTAGTCTTTTAAATATGTAAAGCTAGTCTTTGATGTTAATACACCATTAAAAAGGAGCTGGGAAGTTCACACGTCTGTTCCTGTGTCGCTTGTCAAGCAGCAGAACAGCTCAAAGAGCAGCTTGTTGGTTTGCAGCATCAAACTCCCCTCAACAACTTTGGCATCCTGTAAAAAAATTTGGTACCTGACATCTTCAAATTTTATAGAACCTGCAAAATCCATGGGAGGAAACTGCACCTGCAGGGCTCATGCCTTTCTGTGCCCTTTCTTCTTTCTCCAGCAGCACTAGCAGTGTGCTCCATGTGAGCCTGACTCTGATTCTCCAGCAGTCCTTGGGGATGGAGGAATAGTTACATCACCCTGGCAGACAGAGTCCATGCACAGTGACCATATTTTCCAACCCCAGGGATTGTTTACAAAAAACTTTGAATATCAGCACAGCTAGGAAATAGTTCAATGTTTTGGGACTACAGTACTTAATGGGAAAATGAATTTGTCATAGTGGAATTTACTTTTGCCAGGATTGAGGTGATAACAATTAATCAAAATTCTTAAACTGTTCCTGGCAGCAGCCTGTGCAGCATTTTAGTTTTTCTTCTGAACTCTTGTTAATTGGGAAAAATGTGCAACAATTTCACTTATTCTTCTATAAGGTGAGCCATGACTGCTTTCATTTCTCCCATTTCTGAAGTGAATAGCTTCATTGAAGTATCAGGAAATCATCAGCGCCTTTCAGAAAATAAAACAGGGTAACTTAGGCATTTGAAACAGTTTTCAGCTTGAAACACAGACAGTTGTGCTCACAGCAGCTACCTGATCCAAGTAATGGTCTATTTTTCACCCATAACAAGTAGGACAGAGGTACAATACATATACTTTTGGCATAGACAAGTGAACTGCATTCCCATTTTTAGGGGAAGACAGAGAAGTCCTCATTAGCATTGCTGTATTGATATAACTGAGGCAGCATGTGAGGCGTGTACACTGATTACACTGCAGTACTGTGCTGAAACCCAATTTTTTCCCCCTCATAAATAGGCCAAATTGGTGTTTATGCACCACTATTTTACCTGCTATCTTAAGAGACCTGTTATTTTCTTTTGGCACAGAGGTGGAGCTGCTTTCAAAAGAAGACAACCAGATACAAGCCATTGACTCAATTACAGCCTCATCTTTCCTCTTTCCAAGAGTTTTGAGGGGCTTATAATTATAAAAATAATGATAATTTTGTCTTTTCAAATATTTGTCTCTGGCTACTTTTAGTCCATGGCTCTCCCAGATCCCAGAACTGAAGCAGGAAAGCCAATTTCTGTTCTCATGTACAAAAAAGTCAGGATGAAATTTGTCCCCTTCTTGCAGGAACAACCCCCACCACTTGGTTTTGATATTAAACCATAATTAATTTGTGAGTTAATAAACTGATACCTGGTTTGAGCATCACTAGGCAGGGACAGAGCACCAGGCACAGATGCTGGGCACTGCTCTTAGTACCAAAATTGTCCTAGATATCAGAAATTGTTTACACTGTTTATAATTTTTCAGCTTCTAAAAATAACTCTCCAGTATGCACTGTCTCATCTCAGAAATGAGTAAAACAAACATCAGAAATAAGGGAAATAACTGTTTTCTGCTTTTAGACATATCGTTGACTACATGAGAGTGGCAGACAAAGACTCCATCAACAAATTTGTACATAAGGAAATGGATTTGCATGTAAATAATTATTATGAATGTTAACTAGCTGCACACATTGTTAGGAAAACATCAGGGAGGTTTGTTTGTGGAGGCTAAACAAAATATGTTTGCTTCATGCTCTTCTTTCATGGTCATTTTTATTGGGAGCACAGTTTATAGAGGCGTAGCAATCATGTATGTTTCACTGTAAAAGCACCACATTTCTTTGGAAACAGTATCAGGCTCTCAACAGAAAAAACAAAGTTGGCCAAACTTCACAGTTATCAACCTAAAGTTGAAAATATTCCCTCTTCTGGAATGTCTTGATGTTGTTTATGTGCACCTTCCTGGTAGTGATTTCCAGTGTAGCGAAAAATAATTAATTGCTAGAAAGTTGAAGGTAGAAATGACTTCAAATGGGATCTTGCCAAGGATTTGGCAAACTGTTATTTATTTCAACATTTTCATCATGGCGAGGGAAAAATGTCCTTAGATGAAAACTTATCTGTCTGGATTACTGGATGAAACTAAAACTGTAAGTGATGAAAAGGATGTAGGCTTGCTGGAGTCTTTCTAGCTCACATGGTAGCATTTCCTGGCAGGAACAGTCTGAGACAGCTTTTATAACCCAATCTTCAAAGAGGTCTCATCTCCATCTCCAGTTTTTCAGTTGTTTTCATGAAAAACTCTGCCTCTGCAAACAGAAAAACACGTGTTTCCAGTGAAAATTTGGGTGCATGGTGCCATAGAGCTGATAGGCATTGCATTCCTGGGAAAACAACTTCCATGCTAAGGAAGAGAAGCACTCTGCTGTCCCCCCACTGAGTGGGACATGGACACCAAAGGCACAGGGAGCTGTGTTTGAGATCCACACAAATATCTCAAAGGCAGGTGCCAAGAGGATGGTGCCAGACTCTTTCTGGTGGTGCTCAGCGACAGGACGAGGAGCAATGGACAAAATCTAAAACACAAGAAGTTTAACAACATGGAACTATGGAAGATCCAGAGTTGAAGGACCCACATGGTCATCAAGTCCAGCCCCTGGTCCTGGCCAGACATCCCAACAATCCCACCCTGTGCATCCCCGGGAGTGTTGTCCAAACACTCCTGGAGCTCTGACAGCCTTGGGGCCGTCCCCATTTCCTGGGAGCCTGGGCAGTGCCCAGCACCCTCTGGGGAAGAACCTCTCCCTGATCTCCAGCATAAACCTCCCTGGCACAGCTGCAGCCGTTCCCTGGGTCCTGTGGCTGGGCACAGAGAGCAGACACTGGAGCTGACCCTCCACTTCCTTTGGGAAGAACTTCTTCCCATGGAGGATGGTAGAGCCCTGAAAGAGCTGCCCAGGGAAGCTGTGGCGTCTCCAACGCTGAAATATCCCAAACCCACCCGTTGCGACCTGCTCCGGGTGACCCTGCCTCGGTGAGGGTGTGGACCGCATCATCTCCAGAGGTCGCTTCTAACCCCACTGATTCCATGATTCTGTGTTTGTGCATCTGTGACCTCACCGGGCGCCTGGTGCCTCCCCGCTCAGAGCCCCTGCCCAGCGACACCGGGGACTCGTGTGCGGGGTGAGCGGTGCCGGTACCTGCGGGCCCCGTGTGCGGGATAAGGGGTGCCGGTACCCGCGGGTCCGTGGGTAGTATGAGCGGTGCCGGTACCCCCGGGCTCCGTGTGCGGGATGAGCGATGCCGTACCCGCNACCCTGCGAGCCGTTCTCCGGCCGGCAGGTTTTATATGTGTAGCCGTATGTCGAGATCTGTATGTATTTATCTGTGTTCTTTTTCGATGTTCGGCAGCAGCGTATTGCAACACCGACCGCTCGTGCGCCGGGCGGCACTTACACCATCGCCGAGTTAACTGTAGATGTCAGACTGTGCTTGCTCTGGGGTGATGTCAGATTGGTAATAACGCGCAGAAATGGGAATTCGGTGCGGGCAGAGCGTGATGGAGACGGACAGACCCAGCTGGCGCGGCCAGACCCGGCGGAGCCGCTCTGTGCGTCGGTGCAAGGCCTGCTGCGGGGGCACTGCCCCGACGCGGGCGGAGCGTGGGGGCACTGCGATAATTAGCAATTA
Organism: Illadopsis cleaveri; assembly: GCA_013399915.1. Classification (NCBI taxonomy): domain Eukaryota; kingdom Metazoa; phylum Chordata; class Aves; order Passeriformes; family Timaliidae; genus Illadopsis; species Illadopsis cleaveri. The sequence goes on along the minus strand of VXBB01003037.1, from coordinate 146,100 downwards.
TTTGTGGGTAGCTGCGGACTCGGAGCAGCAGATATTTATGCCTGGAGCAGAGATACTTGGCTGGTTTTGCCTTACAAAGGTATTCAGGCGTGTTTTGGTTAGAGAGTCGGCTGATGCCTGTCTTGTCTGCCAGTTGTGCCATAAGGCAACCTCCTCGGGTATCGTCAGTCCACAGGAGGAATTCTGTTGTGTGCTGTGGGAGGCTGGCTGTGATCAATAATAGGCAGCGTCATGTTAGCTCCTGATACCGCCTCTTGATTTCTCCCAAGCTGCTCATGGACCAGTGAACTAAAGCTGAGAGATGCTGAAACACGTCCGTCGCCTTATTCAGCTCCCCATTCGCCTGCCCTTCACTTTTCCTATGTCCTGGTTGGTTGGATTTCAGTGGGAAAATTCTGGTTCTGAGCCTATTCAAAGAAATCTGTGTGTTTTGATTTAGCCTGTCTAACTTGCTGTTTAGTAATAGCTGTGAGGCTGAAGATCCCCATGCCCAGGGTGTGGGGATATTTGCCCTTCCGTACAAGTTAAGTTAACCGATACTGCTTGATGCTGTTTAACCTTGTATTATCTTAGGTGTCGTATGATGAGGCAGCTTGATTTGTTTAAGGCTTTGTGATGATGCAATGCAATAATAATTATAAATCTTCTAATTGTCTGAAGACTCTTTAAATACTACTCTGTCTTGGGAGGTACTTCATGTGTGTTTGTTCCCAAGAGGCGCAGGCGTGGATGAGCAGGGTTTGATATTAATCATCTTCATTTTGGGGTGGGAGGCTGAGAGCAGTTTGGCACAGTTGCTTTAAGTTGTAATTTATGGGTGTGATGTCATGTGCCAGATAAGCTTTCATAGGATCTGCCATGTAAATTATGGCCTTTGTTTATATACGTGCAATTACATGTTTTGAAAATCCACGTTTGCTTGTGAGCCTGCGCCCGAGCTGTGAACGAGATCCAGCAGAATGTGCTTCAGTTGCGCAGTGGAGCTCAGTGGTTGGGAACATTTTGCTTTGCTTTGCCTTGTGCTCACAGCCTGCTCCAGGTGCGAATGTGCTCTGTGGCATCCGCATGCTGTGATGTGTGTGGTGGTTGGCTGCCAAAGCAGTGGCCAAGTGCTTTGTTTATTTTCTTCTTTCTCCGTGATCGGGTTTATTCTGTTTTTTTTCAGAAGAAGCGGGGTGCTGAAATGACTGATTTCAACTAATGTGTGCCGGAGAGAGCAGCTTGGTTATTTCAGGCTGCTGTGGTTTGTTATGCAATCAGATTAACAAAGGTTGAAATGATCATTCAGCTTTGGGTAAACACGATCTATAGAACACTGTGGATTAGGGCAGCTGTTTACATCAGGCAGATCTGCTGCACTTGGCATGTTGCAAATACTGGATGGAAACACAATGAGTGGACACAGTAATGTACTAAATACATTTTTGGCAATCTCTTTGGGATTATGATGTACTTACTATCGATTGTCTGTGCTCCAGGAGCTTCTGCAGTGCCTTGGGTGCTGCCTGCACGCATGGGCAAACTTACTTTCGGCTTCATTTAGTTGACAGTCCGTGGCCTCGTCGAAGGTCTTTGTGCACAGCCGGTGGTGCCTGGGGTGCTGTGCGGGCTCTGGGCTACTGCAGTCCAGGGGTTGGGTCAAGCAAGATGACCAATGCTCAACTGGAAGCTTCCTAAATTAAACAAAAAACCACAATTCCAGCCACGTTTGCTGCAGCTGGCAGCCCCTCAACCGGTCCATTATTAGTTGGCCATTTCTTGTGGAGGTAGCATTGTTGCAGGAGAGGTTTCCAGGGCTTGTCTCCCTGAATCTGCTCAGTGAGGAGGCGATGGTGCGTGGGCCGTGCTGCAAAGGTTGGCGCAGGCATCGCTGCCGTGCTGGAAGTGACACCCCGCTGGGAGAGACAGAGCTGAGAGGGGAAGGGGCAGGCTGGGATGTAGGGGAAGTATCTGGAGAGGGAGGTGTTGGCCAGCATGGACCTCTCTGTGTGCGTGCATTGCCTCCCTGGGACTGCGTGCAGCTGCGCTGGGATGGGCTCGCCTGGGCACTGCAGCTCTAGGGGTGCATCTTGTTCTGAAAATACAGGATGTGGTGGCATCAGGTGTTTGGGGGAAAGGAGGAAGAAGCAACTCCTGCAGTCAGTTTTCTAGAGGCCTTTGTTTTAGTGGGGAGCCTGAGCCTTCCAATCTTCCTCTCATTCAGGGAAAGGTATGAGACCCTCGAGGGTGCTGCTTTTCTGTCCTCTAGCAGGGGGATGGAACAGGACTGCATTTTGAATACATGTTCAAAAATACTCTGGAAAGAGTTTATTATTATTGTTGTTATTTATTTTCTTGCTGGCTGTGTTTAATTCTATATAAGCAGGTATGTAATTGCAAAGGGATTTCACAGGCACTTGCAAATGTCTATCACGGTGCTACCGGCTGCTCTGTGTGCTGTATGACAGTTGTGATAAATGTGCACAAGCACATTTTAGGCACACATTTGGAATCTAAAGAGGTACTTCAGGGAAGAGGTAGACTTACCTACCTACAGTATTAAGGCTGTGTTGTTGTAGGATGTTCAGAGGAGGCAATGTGGAATGTGATATGCAATCAGTCACATTAAGAGTATTTCTTTTACTGGTATGAGTTTACTTCTGCTCTGATTTATTAACAGGTTGGTATCTTGTCATCTTTAATCTTGTGAATGAAGTAAGAGCAATCATTCTGTGTCAGATTAGAGGTCTGTCAAGCTCGGTAGCTCTTCTGATGGGACCACTCCCAGGTGCATAGAAAAACTGGAACAGGGAAGTTCTCCTCCTGGTAAACCCTTGTAGCAGCCACCACTCTAGGAGATCTTTGGGCTGGCAGTTCCAGGGAGGCTTATGTGTTTAATAGCTGCTGACGGATTGTCTTCTCTAAAAAATATCTTAATTAGTTTTGAAAAACTTTCATGGTAGTGTTCACAGCCTCCTGTGCTGGTGAACTTCTGGTATAATTGTCTAGTCTGAAAAGGATTTTATTTTTTTCATTCTACAGTTTGCCATTTGAAGTGATTTTATCTGAATTCTACAAGAATATATTTCTTTTTAGATTTTTACACAGAAGTGAACTATATGTGGACATGTTAAGTGGTCTTAGAAGGTACATGAAGGTAACTGCTTTACATTTGCAGTGAGGTATAATCGCAGCCCTGTTTACAGTCACCTTTCATGCATAGGTGCCATTATGGCTGTCATATTTAGGTGACTGCATGCAAAAAAATGTTCAAATACAAGAAGTGATTCCTGCAGCTGTGCATCCTGGACACAGATTGGAGTGAGTCTCGATTCAGAAATACTCAGGTGACAAAAGGGTTGCTGCAAGCCAAGGAGCAACTTCAGCAATGTTGTTGGAAGATCTACCAAAGTAATCTTAGCAAGTGATCTGGCACAACATTTTAGGGGATGCATAAGAATGCGGAGAACAGAATTTAAAAGTTGTATTAAAGAGTTTGAAGTTATGTAATACAGATTTGAGTAAGTGCTGCATGATGCAGAAGCAGCAGTAACTCAGTCCCTGAACTGTTCTAAAGGCTGGCTTCCACCACACCATCTTTGACCATTTCAGGAATAGATGGGTGGTAACAAAGTTGTGGTTTAAGTTCTACTTTTTCTTTGTGTGGCAGGGAAGCAGGATCCTTTAGCTGTGAATTGACCTGCAGTATTTGCTTTTGTGCTGGTGGTTCAGGAGTCTGGGTTACAGGAGCCCTCAGACTTCTGGATACTGGTGGTAAAGTTGTGTTTGGTTTTTTAGAAGAAGCTCTTCAAAGGTTGGTAATTTATTATCGGAATCATACAATCAAAGGGTATCCTGGGCTGGAAGGGACTCATGAGGATCATTGCGTCCAACCCTGTCCCTGCACAAACACCCCAACAATCCCACCCTCTGCATCCCTGAGAGTGTTGTCCAAACCCTCCTGGAACCCTGGCAGCCCTGGGGATTTGCCCATTTCCCAGGGAGCCTGGGCAGTGCCCTTATTGTGGTGGCTTCTGAAATACGGTTGATAAAAATAGGTAGAATTTTCATGTTTTTCAAGCAAATAGAAATTCTTCATCTTGTCATTTTTACTACTATTCTACCCTTAAGCCTGTAAACTTATGATTAAAGTGGGTGGAATTTCAGCCTGATGGTTTATGGCTGAGATAACAGTAGAGACTGACCAGACAAACATTTTGTTTTAAAAAGAGAGGCTTACATAATGATGCTATACACAACAACAGTGTATGGGTATGGATAAGATCTCTGGGGCAGTGTTAATCCAGCAGCATCCCTTGCCTGCGTCCCTTGTCTGCTGTTGCTTGCTTCAAAGGAAGGTAGTTCTGGAGTGAAGAGATGCCAGTGCCAAGTGATTTAAGTGGAGTATTGATCCAGTTCTGAGCAGACTTCAGACACGGCTCTGGGTTAGAAGTTTGGAGAAACAGGTTTTTAAACCATTGTGAGCTCCTAATTTGTTATCTGAATAAGAGAAAACCATTCTTCCTCTTTTTGTGTGGAGCCCTGTCTGTCTCTTTGTGTTTTGAATTGTTTACAGAGATTCATGTCTTAATGTGTGGCATGTGCTTAGGAAATCTGAGGCCCTGTTTTGGAGGATAAAAAAACCAAACCAGTGAACATGTCTGAAAGCATCAGGATGGAATCAGAGGCTTTCCTGTTGCTATGAAAGTGGCCTCAGTTTCTTCTCCTTCTGTCTCTGAATCTTTAGGAGAAAAGTACAGACTTTATCTGTCAAGTTGGGAAAAGGTAAAGAGCAAGTTCACTTGAAATATGTATTTAATAGGGAAAATTTCCTAGGATCTATATATACAGGTGGGCATTTTCCCAAAAGTATGTTAGGTGTTGAGGCCATAAAAATGTTGCTTCTAACCAAAATTCTAGCCTTGAATGTATCTATAAATACCATAGCCTCACCCTTTTGGCTCTGTGAAATTATATGTAGCTGGAATAATTTCATACATCGGGACATAAAAGGACCTTGGAGAACTTATGCTTTTATAATAAACAAGGAAAAGTTTATCTAGGTTGCCCAGTTTATTCAGACAAAGACAGCTCTTTACTCGGGGAGGGGGAGGTACTAACCTCTTAGACTTTCCTCCTTAGGTTTTTTATCTCATCCCGTCCCAAGATTTTATTAATAAAAGCAAAACAACTTTAATGTTTATGGATTTAGGCAGACAGAGCTCTGTGTTTTGGAGTCATGGCTAATTAGATTTGTGGAGCCTGTGCAATTTTGGATATTGGGCAGGGAGACTGTTTTTGCAGGAAGATGCAGAGGAAGGAACACATTGCTTGTACTCCCTTTTTTGCAGTGGCAGCAGCGTTTTCCATGCCCTGTGCACGTTCATGATGTTGGTGTGCTGCTCCTGGGGAAGCAGGCTTGTTGAAGTTCACCTTTGTGTTTGGAGCATGCCTTTTAAATTGCTATTCAGTAAAGCTCTGAGTAGCAGACATTTGCACTTCTCCAGTGGAATACAGTCTGAGGGAAGAATCGGCTGGTAAACCAAAACAAACGCTGTCTTTCTAAAGGCTGGTAATGGGCTGTAAGCCCATTTCTGCTTCAACTTTGAGGAATGACTAAGATGTTTCTCTGTTCTGGCAATATCCACTTTGGATCCTGCTGCTTAATTTCATCTACAGGCCTGCTCGCCCCGGCTGCATCTTGACGGGAGCGCAGCTGACCGTGCAGTAAATGCACTGACGGAGCGCGCAGCAGCCGCTCTTTTGTTAGCCATGGATGTGCCCGGCTCCAGGGCGTTCTCTGGGCTGGGTGTTTCGGGCTGTGGTTTGGGCTGCTGAGCATGGCCAGCCATGTGATGCTGAAGGACAGGCTGCTGCTCCTCTCCTCCAGTGCAGCCGTGCCTCTTATGTGCGTGCAGTAGTTGTGGTCTGGTGGATGCCCGGAGGCTCAGCTTTCCCTTCCGAGTTCATTTTTGCAGGAATCTGAAATAGCAGAGCTGAAGCTGCTGAATAAGCCAGACCGAATCCCGGGGAGCAGATCTGACTCTCCCCTTCGGCCGCCTCCGAAGTGTGGAGAGGAGGAACTCCTGCGAGTACTTCAGGGAATTGTTTGATTTGTGGGTGAAAGGAAAGCCAGCCAGGGTTTTCCAATCCCATCCCTATTCTTTTTACCACTCAAAGCTCTAATGGATATAATTGTTTTTTCTTATGATTTATGTTTTTAAATTACTCCCTAGTTTTCAGGTGTGGGAGTCTATCAGCCAGGGCTACTGAAATTAAAATCAAAACCTTGTGATGAACAAGCTCCTGAGATGATATCTGTTTAATACTAAGAGGGAGTATTTTTTCTGCTTTGGTCATGTTGGATAAGGTATATCTTTGAGATTAAAAATTCCTGATGCTCATGGTAGGAGGGGAGTGCTCCTTTCTTTTGTCTCCAGCATTGCAGCAGAGATGCTAATTAAGTACCAAACAAATTGGATTTGGGCAAGTTTGCCTTTGCTGTGGCAGTGAAAATGTTTTGTTTGGGAGAGCTGTGCGAATTACACCCGCAGGCGTTCAGGCAGAGATAAGTCAGCCCCTGGCTGCCCCAAATCTTCCTGCCTCAGTCCGCAGAAATATGCCAGAGAAGCTTTGGGAATGGCAAAGAGTCAGTGAGCCTGTTCTGGAGCAGATTGTGTACAGGCACAGCCCTGAGCAAAGACGTCACAGTGAGGAGTGACTGTGATCCCAGCACAGAGAGGCTCTGTCAGCGGGACAGGAATATCGGGGTGAGCAGCTCGGAATGTGGGGATGCTTCTGGCCTTCCCTAATGACAGGACTCTGGGCTGGATTTTCCTGTAGCTCACCATTCTGCATCTTTGGCATTTTGGCAAGAGAAAGAGTGTTTTCTGAAAAATCAAACCTTAAAACACGGAATAAGAGACCTCAGGCTTAGTAACAACATTTAGGAGAATAATAAATGCTCAGCCTTGTGAAGCTGCATTTAGTTGTACATTTATTTGGGGATTTTTTACAAGCATAATGGAAAATTATGCACTCGACTCTTCTCAGAGTTGCTATGGGATTCAGGGGACCTAATTGCCTTAAGACTATGAAAATCCCTGGCTTTGCCATGTAATTTTTGTTTGCCTTTACGGTTCTGTGCTAGTCTCTGAGCCTTCTTTCATCTACAGCAAATGCTTGGGTGCTGCAACAGAAATAGTTTAAAAGCCAGTGATTAGAGAGAAAAAGATCTGGAGCTTCTTAGATGTCTGGGGACTGGAGGAAGTAGGATTAATCTGGCATTAAAGCAGAAATTTGTGAGAGAAGCTCGGCCAAGTGACTGGCTGGAGAGAGGGGGGATTTTATGAAGTCAAAGTCACTTCTTCAGCCAAAGGGGGATCAGGCTGATACATTTCTGATGGGGTGTTTTGCCTGGCCTCTCCCACAGACTCTGGGTAGCTGTCACATACTTTCTCTGCAATTGCTTGGCATTCTGAGAGATCATGCCATAAAAAAAGACTCTCAGAGTGAGCAGCTTTCCAGAAGGTCATTTGAAATTTAATGCTACAGTGTAATGAGGTTTCTGAGTTACCTGTAACACAAATAACAGTGCTGACGAGTTGCTTTTCAATTATTAATTCTTGTACAGTAAGTTGTTGGCCATTAAGATGGGTTGTCTATGCAAAGTGGTTCCATAAAGTGCAAATTACTAGCTTCTATGTGGGTCAGAAAACATTGCATACTTGGTGTAACTCTTGTAGTTAAATAGACTCCTTTGCTAAGCAAATAATTTAAGCACTGGTTACTCTCAGCATTGTCAAAAACATCCATGAGTTCTTGCTGAGTGTAAATAAAAGGATTTCAGGTTTAAATGATGACTGCAGGATTTGGCTTAAAAGCTATTTTTGGGCCATGGGCACAGCCCAAAGCCGGGGGATGTATGTGGCTCTGCTCCTGGAATGGCGTCAGGATGGAGGATGACTAAGTCACCCCTGCAACTTCCTCGTTGCTCCAGGAAGGTGGTGATTTATTGCAGCTCTGTGTCAGCAGCAAATCGCCGTCCACCCGCGCTGATTCAGCCGCCCAACTTAGCTGGGAGTTAGGGATGTGCCCTGGGTCCCTCCCAGCTCCTTCCCACCCACAGCTGCCGAGGGTGGAAACCCCAGGGGCCATTGCCCTTCCTGCCCCGTGTCCAAGCCAGCCAGGCCATGAGTCCTTGTGGATACACGGGATTGGGATGGCGTTCTTGCCGAGTCAGGGAAGACTGGCTGGGCAAAGCCTCAGGGCTTTGGGCTCCTGGAGGTGCCGAGGTTGAAGCAATAGCAAATGTGGCAGAATCAGCACATAGTGATGTTGCTGCTCGGTGAAAAACTGGTCCAAGCCCTTCCAGGCCCTGCCCTGGCTTTCCTTTGTAAGCAGAACAGGTTGGGCAGCAGCACAGGACCAGGGAGACTACACAAATCAAGGGGGAGTTCACTGAAGATGTTCATTAAGTGTAACCCGTCGAGGGCTCCTGTTTTTCTGGGGTTTACAATGCCTTCAGTGCATGAGGACAGATTTCTTTGCTCCCCTTGTGATGAGTAAGGCAAGTAGTAGTTTTCCTGCTGCCTTTTCCCTCCTGCTTGCCATCCAAAAGAAAGCCCAAGGTGCAGACCCCCAGCTGTCTAAAGACCTGATTTTGAAATAAAATACTTCATTTCAGGTACAGGAATGATCTGGCTGTGAGGGAGACTGATGACAGTGCTTCCTCTCTTCTCTTCCACCCTGCTCACCCAAGAGCTGCTGCTGTTCTGAAAAAGCACGTGAAGAACCCACTTGCTTGCTCTTGTCGTCACAGCCCTTATCTCTTTAGTGGAGAGTAAATAACCAGGATAATTGTGTTTCTGTATGTTTGTGCCCTAAGCCAAATGCAGAAGAAACAACTCTTTTCTGGGGCATTTTTTGCATCATCCTGTGCTTTGAGAAGGCACAAGCAGGCTGTTGTTGGCCATAATCAGCATCAGCTGCTTCCCGAGGTGTCGTCTAGCCAAGCAGGAGGCAAGTTTTGATGCTGTCCTGGTCAGAGGCAGAGGTGGGAGGGAAGATCCCAGGTGAATTAACCATGCCATAAGGATAAGGAAATTATCCCCCAAAATCTGTGGGCTTTCCTAGCATGTGGGGTCAGCTCTGCTTTTGATCTTGGCTCTTACTGAATATCCTCAGGAATAAAAATTGCGAGTAAGAGTGGAGGCAGCCCTTAGGAATTCTGGATTTCTGTTTCATGGTTGCTACCTGGTGAATGGTGCTGTCTGGTTTGCTGATGGATTCTTTTAATGGGTAAATTGGTGACCTCTCTGCTTCTTTAAGTGTTCAATTTCCCATTCTTCTTTTCCTTGTCTGTAATTTTCCATTCCTTACCTGCTCCCCTGACATGTCACGAACGTGCCTGAATTTTTGTGTTGAAATGGTTTTACTGCTTTCAAAATACTAAGTGTGACTGGGTGTAAAAATGAAAGTAGCATGTGAGCTTCAGCCTGCTGCTTCAGTGCCAATGGAATCAAACACTCTGAGCTAGGAGCTGTATCCATAAGGTTTTTTCCAAGGGCAGACTAAGCTGAGGTGCTGACTATAAGAATGCTGACCAATGCTGGGGAAAAAAACCCCTCAGCACTGGAGGGGTGCAGGGACTTTTCTGTATCATCAGACTGCAGGACTGGTTTTGGGCCTTGATTTAAATGTCAAAGGAGTGATGGGAAGCAGAAGATGGGAGTGACTTTGGCCCTTAAGGCAGAGTATGCTTGTTGGTGGTAGGGGTTGGAAGCTGTCTGCAGTCTCCAGTTTCTTGTTCCTACCTGGTCGTTAGCCACCAGGTTGAGTAGGTTGAAGGATTTGAGGTGCTCTAGGACTAAGTTTAAAACTGATGGAAATTACAGTGGGCTCAGGGGTAGCACCTTAGGCTTTCATTTGTTTGTACTTACCTGGAAACGTAGGATTGCTGTGTGCATCTGTCTTTGGCAATTCCCCTGGCTTCTGTCCTGTTCGCTGCCTTGTTTTAGGGAATATTGGGGAAAAAAGAGAACAAGCATGCAAATGTACATGCTCCCAGATATTGCTGGAATGGGAGAAAAACGACATGGGGTAGGGAATGGTGCACTGGGATGGGAGTTGGGAGACCACAGCTCTTTTTTCCAGGGGGCTGTGGAGCTGCCGTTATAGGAGCTGCCAATCCAGGCTCTCTGCAGCCACAGCAGTGTCTTTCTGGTAAGGCTCTCAGCTTGTTCTGTGCTTTGCTATCACAAAAATAAGAACTGGTTCTTCTTCTCGCTTTTGAAGCGGCATGTTTTGGGGTGGTGTTTTTTTGTGGGTTTTTGTTTTTTTTTTTAAATCCAGAGTGAAATCTGGATTATTTTTCAAAATCCTTTGATCGACTTAAACCTCAGTAGCATAATTCTGTTCTCATAACAGATTTGCTTGTCAAATACTATTCTTAAGTTCAGAATTACGACAGAGAGTAATTCTCTGCTGTCTTGCTGTCTATGACAAGTACTAGTGCTCAGAGTGCAGTCCTGGGGCTGGGGTGTGTGTCCCTGTTTTGTGATGTTTTCTGAAGCTTCACCTCCGCAGGGAAGCCAGTGCTGATGGACTGCAGGGATGTATTGCTAATAACTGTAAACAACAATTCTGACTCATTGGTCATGGAAGACAGAAGTACAATCAAATATTGTGGCTATGTTAATTTGTTTACAAATAGGAAAATTTGTGTAAATGTCATTGCAGATGAGGTTTAGCACATGTCTTTCTGGTTGTCCTCTTTAGAAGGTGTATAGCTCCCCTGCACATGTGGCATTTGGTTGTCCCCCAACTTCAGCTCCTCACGACTTTTCTACAGTCCCTGCCTACCTCATACAGACTGGATTCTTTAGGTACCTTGGGCTTAGCATGTGTTAAAAATTAACTTCTGGGAAGAAGTTTAGAGTAATGGTTGGCCACCATGATGCCAGGCAAAGGAGGTACTTACAGATGTTCATAGCATGGCCTATGTTGAAAGGCACCTTGAAGATTATATCATGCCAACCCCTGGAATGGCAGGAACACCTTCCACTAGACCAGGTTGCTCCAAGCCTCATCCAGCCTTGCCTTGGGTATTTCGTGTTGGCTGACTCTTCATTTTGGGGTAAAGGCAGAGCCTGAGCATGTTGTGTCTGGTTGTCACCATCCAGAGCTGGTGTCAATGACCAGAGAAATGACATGGAGAGTGGGAGTATAATGTTCATACATGTAATTATCAAGGAGGTGGCAAGGTGGAGGGCTGAGATGGAATGTGAAGAGCTGAACAACTGATGGCACAAGGCTGGAAACGTGAGCAGGAGAAACTGAGGCACGGCCTAGCATAACCAAAAGGAGGCACTTGCTGTTGGAAAGGAAATTGTGTAAGGGCACAGGTGTGCTTTGCATTGCAGTCTCAAGGTGTGTGGTCAGGGGCAGAAATGATCAAATGCTTCTGTCTCCTGTCCTTAATGCGCTTTACTGATCTTCCTGTCATCTCTTCCAGGGGGAAATGTTAATATTCCACTTAGGAGCAGTATTGCTTTTGATCTCTGGCTGTACCCCTTGTTTGTTCCCTAAACCTTCTCTCTTTCTACCACAAACCACTTAGATAATTGGTGTTACAGCAAAATAATCACCACTTGCATTAGTTCCCTGATTCTCAGTGGTGCTGGTTTGTATTCTGGGATTTGATTGCAAGACAGACATGTAGATAAGTAAGTAAAAGGCAAAGCAACAGCAACAACACGAAAAAAAGAAATTGTATTTGATTAAATCCATTTTGCTATGGCACCTTAGCTGTAACTAATCTAGTGTATGTTTTTGGGGGAGAAGTGAGGGTATGGGTGAAGTTTAAAGGATAAGCCTTCATTATTAAGCTTGGGATGGGGCTTGATTGAAGAAATCAGTCTCATTGTGGCATGGATACACTGTTGGGTAAGAGGGAGCACTAGCATTGGCTGTGGGAATACAGTGATTTGTGATTCCAGTAGCTTTGGCTGGTTAAAGGCCCTGCTCTGTAGATGGAGGCTTGTTGGTATTTCTGTTTTATGTCCCCACCCGTGCTGTTTGGGTTTGCAGTGACCTGCAAAAGCCAGAGCAGCACAAATTTCCACGCAGTTTCGTGTTGCCACTTGTGCTGGCACATGGGGTGTTTTACAGGAGAGGTCCTGGCAGGACACCAAGGAGCAAGAGCTGGCTTGTCAGCAGAGGTAATGGAGAGAAGGCACAGAGCTGGTGCAGCAGGGCCTCATGTCCAGGATAAAGAGCTCCAGTGCTGGTTTTGGGCAGGCAAACTCGTGTGTGTGGTATCTGCAAAGTCTTAGGCAACATAAAGTTGTTCCATGGGGCTCTTCTTTATTGGTTTAAAATTTTAAGGCGTTTTGAGAAAGCTCTTAAGAAATTCCACGGTTAATTTTGCTTCCAAGTAAAAAGGATGTTCTTATGGAGTTTCCTCTCACCGCCACCAGCACTATTTCCCATTTCCTCTTCTTAAATTTCCCCTCACCACATTACCAGTTTCGTTATGTAGGTGCAAGGAAACCCCAGATGAGATCAGGTGTTGTTCTGGGAAGTGCACTTGTGCCTTTCAGCAAGGAGACTGGTTTTCCAAAGCTCACAAGGTGGAGAAGAGGGAAGGAACAAGGAAATGGACAGGAGAGCCCAACAGCCTCCATGGTCAGTCCATGTTGACCTGCTGCGTTGCAATTCCTACAACTTTAATTACTCTTTGAAGAGAAAAGAGTTGCCCCTGGACTTGAGTTGGGGTAGGAGAGAGTATTACTACGTGGTGGTTTCTGTATTCCTACACTGTTTCCAATGTAATGCTTTTGGTTTCTCTGGGGTGCAGGATGAAATGGACTTCCTGCACCAGATGTAGTTGTTGGGAATAACTGCATTGTCAGCTCATCTTTATAAAGTCTTGGGTGGGGTTGTGGGGTCTGTGTAGGATGGCTGGGGGTGTTGGGGGATTCCACTGAAGGCTCCCTAAGGAAGGAATGACTTCTTTCTGTGTTTCTGTACATCCCCAGCTGAGCTTTTGGGATAACAACAGTTTGGGAGAGCAAAGGAATATAATGAAAGTTTGCCATCAAATCTGAAAACAAAAAAGGCCTGTTTCTTCCATGGATATAAAAGCAAAGGGATAGAAAAGTGGAGCTTTCTTTTGCCTCTGCTGTGCTGCTTGTCCTTTGCTTTCCTGTCTGTGAAATGGTATAAAAATGCCAACCAGCTCTGTTCAGCACAGGGGAATGAAGGTGTAAAGTGCTTTCCCCTGTGCTGAAAATTCATGAAAAGGAACAACTGTTCTGTTGGGTTTGGGGTGGGGGTTGCCTGTCTTTCATTTCTTTTACATTGTTTTCTCATCTTCCTCTTCGATGAGTGCTGAAGGAAGTGCTGGTATTCCTGCAGTCTCTGGGGAATGATGGATTATCATCTGTTAAGGGACTGACAGTCTAATTGAAATGGTGAATTTTGAACGTGCTGTGAGTGCACTTGTTCCTTGTGTGCTGTTACTCAATGTCTGTGGTGTCTGAATGTTTACTAGTGACAAAACTTATTTTCATGTTTATAGACTTAATGATTTGTTTTGGTAAAACACCCTTATTTTTAGTCTCTTTGAAGCCAATGGAAAAATTAATTTACTTTTAAAATTGGTCACTTTTTTTAAGATTGCATTTTTTTCTCCAAAGCCTGCAAGTAGCATTTTCCCTCATGTTTTCTGCCTACTCAACTATGCACAGCCAGAATGTTTTCAGTCCTACTATAACTTGTATTGTATATAAGCAGTTTATTCTATTCTCCATCAGATTTCTGCCTAGCTGAGGACAGTATAAAATGACTGAAGTGACTGGGCAGTGAGTGACTCTAAGAACAAAGGATTTGCCAGTCTCTTGAAGTGTCTCTGCCACGTCTGTGCAGATGTGGGAGCAGGGATGGCAGGAATGCACCTGTTCCTCCAAAGGAACTCTAATCAAAGGTGCAAGTGTCCGTAACTGAAGGTGTATTTGTGACATTGATAATAATAATCTTTATCGTAGCTTTTAAGTACAATCGTAGAGTCATCAAAGTTTAAAAAGATCTCTGAGATCCAGTCCTGCTGTTCCCCCAGCACTGCCAAGCCCACCACTAACCCGTGTCCCCAGGTGCCACATCTACATGTCTTGTGAATCCCCCCAGGGATGATGACTCCATCCGTGCCCTGGGCAGCCTGTTCCAGTGCCTCACCGCCCTCTGAATGAAGAAATTTTCCCTAATATTCAATCCAGTATTCCCAATCTAAACCTCCCCTGGCACAGTTTGAGGCCATTCCCTCTCATCCTGTCCCTGTTCCCTGGGCCTGACCCCCAGCCGTCTGCACCCTCCTGTCAGGGAGTTGTGCAGAGCCAGAAGGTGATAAGGATAAATAAGAGAGTAATAAGGATAAACAAGAAAGTAATAAGGATGAATAAGAAGGTAATAGGGATAAATAGGTAGGAGGACTCATGCAGAGACAATAGGGCAGATTGCAGCACGGGACATCTGTCCAGGTAAGGACTCAGTGTCCCCTGATGACCCTGAGATTAGCAGTGGTCAGAGACAGGGACATTGTCTGTGATTCTGGGCTTGGTACCTTTTGCTTGTTCTGAGTTAATTAGTGATTTGTGTGCAAATTGAATTGGATGGCAGTAATTACTGTGGTGCCTGTGCCGCAGGAGAATGCCCAGGCCTGTCAGGATTTCAGGAGGGCGGGTGGATGTGGTGCAGACAGACCATGGCAGCAGGAGGCACTGGGTTTAGTGGGTTTAGGTTGAATATTCTGCTGGCTGCTTGGCACCAAGGCCTCACTTACCCCTGCCTTTGGCTCTCCCCCTGTTTCGCATGTGTTAATTTGCTTTAGGCCAAAAGCTGTTGCAGCTGAACTTGTTACAAGTGGAAGCCAGTCTAAACCACGTTGTGGCATTGTGCATATTCAGGCGCTTTGTCTGAGGTGATCTTCAGAAATCCAACACAACAACAGTAGCAGCAAAAATATGCTGGAGCTTTGTCTGAAGCTGTGGAAAGCTGTCCTGGGTGTGGGTTTGGTGCCAGCAGTCGCCCTGCTCTTGGTGGCTTTCCATTCTCCTTTGCCTGCTTTGTGAGAAGGTAAGCGGAGACTGAAATTAATATTAAGTAAGCACTTCCAGATTAATTTCACTGACAAATTCACTGCTTGATTTCTGTGGGAGGAGCATTTGCCAGTACTTTGCCAAATTCTCCCGAAAAAGGAGCTAGAGAATGTTAAGCAGAAACCCCACAGCATTTCACAGGAGTTTATTCTGTTGTTTCAGTAGTGACTCATCTCCAGAATGATCCATCCTTGTCGCTCTATATATGTGGGGGAAAAAACCACTGACAAAGGTCTCAGAGCCGTCTCAGAGCTGTACAAAATGCAGTGTCCTGTTCAATTATTAGTTAAAGCATCCAAATGTCTCAAGCCCTTAGGCAATTTTGAGAGTTATCCTGGCAAAAGATGTTTGCAGTCAAACCTGGTTCACTTTTTGTTAAACATCCTGAATTTTTTTAAGAGTGTGGAATGAGACAGAAGTGGTAGGTATGGACAGAAGAAGTGCTAGGTATGATTCACTGAATGAACAGAATTGTTGCTTTTGAAACCTCAGGGATTGTTAGAACATCACTTTTTCCTTTCTGTACGTCATATTTTTGGCTAAATGACCTGAAAATTAAAGATCAGCATTCCAGCGTGTTTGTTAAATGCCTTGCTTCCTGAGGTTGCTGTTCAGAAAGCTGAGGGCTCATCTCGATTTTCCTCCTGCCCCTACTCAGCATCCTCACAAGGCAGCAATGAGTACAAAAACAGGAAAGGGGAATGATAAAGTGTGGGAATCATGAGAGTGCTCAGTTATGCCAGGAGGAAACAGCTCTAATGACAGCCTTGATGCTGGTGAAAATAAATGGAGGTGGACCAACTTAAAATACTTCTGAAAATGGAGTTCTCTTTCTTGTCACATTTTTCTGTGAATTCTTCTAACAATTTTTAATGCCATAAAGTAGAAAGCACACCCATTGTAGTGACTGAATGCTGGCATTAGTGTTTTAGCAAACACCTACACAGCATATATATGGACTGAATTATCTAAAGGGCTTGTTAGATGATAATCTACATGCAGAAGAAAGTGATGGTAGTGATGGAAGCTGCTTAGAAATTGTGTGAAGGACTCTGGCTCCTTTTTGCTTTCCTTTTTCTTTTCTTTGTTTTCTCCACAATACAAATGTCCACTGTGTTTGAGGAGGACTTTTTCTCTCTGTCATCATTTTTTGTTATTGTTTTGAAGGCCTTGAGACATTTTCATGTATTTTATCGTAGGAAAATTTTGTAAGGTATATAGCCAGTGCTTTTGTGAAGTTCATAGAGCACATGAAATAGTGGAGAGCAAAACCATCCACCAGTGACAGTATTTGATTTACAGAACAAGCTGTTTCTGAGAAAAGTTGGGTAATGCTTGACTTGATTTTGTTTTGTTTTGCTTTGGTTTCTTGGCTTCCAAATCAGTGTTGAAAAATACCTGCCAACTGTAATTATTTTACTGGAAGTTTAATGCAAGGTCTAATTTTACTGGAAGCCTGGAGGAGAGGCGGAGACAGAGTTGGAGAATGGCATCTGATGTGGAGCAATGGAGATGTCAGGCATATATAAGATAAGTGAACTTGCTGTTAAGAAAATGAACACACAATGCTGCTTTTGGCCCACTATGGAAGTACTTGTGGCAAGCTGGTCACTTCACTGCTGGACCAAAAGACTTTGCTGGTAGTTTTGGTTGCCTTTCACCAGATCTTCTTGGCATATGTATAACTCTGAGCACTCAAAGTTGTGGTTGAAGCATGTGTGTGTTTGAAGTGCTTTGACTGAAAAGAAAATCAGTTCTATTCTGATCAGGAGATGGGAAGTATTAAATTGCTTAAAATGCTAACTTTTCTCATGGGATTCAGGTTTTCTGTTAAAAACTCACTATTGTGCTGGTATTTCTCCATCAGGGAACCTTTGAAGCAATTTCAGCATTTTGAGATGGGTCTGCAGAAACCTTTGTTATCCAGCTTTTCTCTTAAGAAGGACAAAAAGTAAAGAGGAGAGAGAAAAAATTAAATTTTCAGAGGGAATCAACATAAAGAGCAGGCTGTCTGAGGAGGATCCAGTTTTTTCCCCATTTTGTGATGCTCTGTGGTAGGGATGACTGAAATGTAGCTGGTGTGAGACGGGTGAGTTACACCTGATGGCTTTGCATCCTGCAGAAACCTGGTGATTTGTCTTTGGTTCCAAAAGGAATGATTTGAGAGGGAACATCTGTTGCTCTTAGAACCTGACTTTTTTTTATGCAATCCTGGTCATCCATCTGGAGTTCTCCTCCCTGTGTTCAGGATGAACTGCATTCATCTTGTGGGTCACTTATTTATTTGTTTATTTATTGAGTGAAAGATCAAACCCCCTTTTCAGACCCCTCAAATCTTTCATTTAACTTTACTTAGCAGGTTGTGTAGTGTACCACTGACTTCTGGTTTTGCTACCCATCACAAAAAGAATGTGAGGGGTTTAACTGTGGGACTGATACATTTCTGAAATTGGAGTGGTGATAAAGGATTGATGGTTCAGATGTGCTTTGTGGGAAGCACAGAGCACAAGGGTTGTGGCAGGAGCAGTTAACATTGCCTTTTATTAATTTAGGCAAAGTGTTTGGAAGAATGCAGTGGGAAAGTATTTTCATGTTGTTCTCAAAGGGAAAATAGAATCCATCTTGTGAGCATTGGGCAGGACAGTGGCAGTGCTGGGCAAAATGCAGTTTTGTAGCTCACTGTGAAAATGAAGAGGAATTAAGGAGAAGGATGAAGAGAGAGGTGACTCTCCTCCCTCACCCACTTTTTCTTCAGGGAAAAAACCCCAGACCTATAGGTTTTCTCCATTTACTCACTGAGAATAAATTTGTAAAGGTATTTATAAACCACAGGGTTTATGTGATTTGTCTGGTTAAGCAAATCAGCAGAATCTGCTTAGGCAAGGAGCCAGGGAGCTGGCTATTGCTGCCTTTCTTTTAAATTTCAGGTAGAACCTTAAAATTAGAGGTTGCTGCAAGTCCCTCCAGCATGTTTCATATAATTTGATATTTACACACTGAAAGCCTGTCTAGACTCTTCCCAGTTGTGTTTATTATGTACAGCATCAATCACTGCGTGTCTCTCCTTGTCAGTTTGTGTATATAAGATTCATCCTGGTCTATCTGCATCTCTCTTTTCCCCATAAAACACTCCCCAAAAGGCTTACTCCCCTTTTGCCATAAAACTGCTCTTATCAGGAGCCCAGCTGTGTCCTGAGCATTGGTTTAGTCTATGAGCATGGAATATTTTAGCTGATGCTAGAGGCTTGCTGCAGAGACCTCAGCTGAGTGGATCTGCCTCTGGAAGTGATCTGGCATGGCTTAACAGATGTTGGGGGAATGGGAGAAGAATCAGAAAAAGGTAAAACCTGTGGGATGAGAAAAGAATGGTTTAATACTTGAATTAAGCAATAATGATATTCTTAGTATTATCATGGTTGTTATTATAATGAAAAGGGAGACCATTAAAGAAGGGAGTACAATCCAGAGCGATGAGTGGTGCCAGTGCAGTCCCTCAGCACCCACCCACTGATGCCCAGCCCGTCCCTCAGCAGCCATCGGCCCCTCTGGGCCAACTGCCCCAGTTCTCACTGGGCAGGAATTCCATGGTGTGGAATATCCCCTGCCCAGGGGGATCAGCTGTCCTGGCCATGCTCCATCCCAGCTTCTGGTGCAGCTCCTGGCTGGCAGCTCCTGGGACACTGCATCGTCCTTGACTTGGGGTAAGCTCTGCTCAGCAACAGCTGAAACATCAACATTATTCTCAGGCTGAATCCAAACCTCAGCACATTACCAGCTACTGGGGAGAAAATTAACTCTCTCCCAGCCTAAACCAGCACACCATCTTCTAAGCTGAGGGTGATTCATTGTGTTCACAGGTTGAGGGCTGATCTATTTTAATCTGGAATTCACTGCAATTGTGTTTAGATGTCTCTTTGCACCAGTGTAAGATGGGAATTGTGGTATCCTCCATCTTCTGTGTGGTTCCCACCATGTTCTGAAAACAGCCTGGTGGCTGGAATAAGCAGCATTTTATATGGACTGGATGACAGTAGTTATAGTGTTTATTGTTAAACACAGTTTGAGTTTTTTGTGTATATAGAAGTAAAATTAGTTTGAGGAGGAATTGTGAATTGTCTTCTGTGTGACCTTGTGCTAGTGTTTATCTTCTGTTTTATGCTTTAATCACAGGCTTTTTGGGGGAGCCTGCTCCTGCTCCATGTTTACAGTGTCCAGTACAGTGGAAATCTTTCTCATGCTGCTCCTATGTACTACAGAAATTGTGAAGTAATAATGAAANCCCCAAAAGGCTTACTCCCCTTTTGCCATAAAACTGCTCTTATCAGGAGCCCAGCTGTGTCCTGAGCATTGGTTTAGTCTATGAGCATGGAATATTTTAGCTGATGCTACAGGCTTGCTGCAGAGACCTCAGCTGAGTGGATCTGCCTCTGGAAGTGATCTGGCATGGCTTAACAGATGTTGGGGGAATGGGAGAAGAATCAGAAAAAGGTAAAACCTGTGGGATGAGAAAAGTATGGTTTAATACTTGAATTAAGCAATAATGATATTCTTAGTATTATCATTGTTGTTATTATAATGAAAAGGGAGAGCATTAAAGAAGGGAGTACAATCCAGAGAGATGAGTGGTCCCAGTGCAGTCCCTCAGCACCCACCCACTGATGCCCAGCCCGTCCCTCAGCCGCCATCGGCCCCTCTGGGCCAACTGCCCCAGTTCTCACTGGGCAGGAATTCCATGGTGTGGAATATCCCCTGCCCAGGGGGATCAGCTGTCCTGGCCATGCTCCATCCCAGCTTCTGGTGCAGCTCCTGGCTGGCAGCTCCTGGGACACTGCATCGTCCTTGACTTGGGGTAAGCTCTGCTCAGCAACAGCTGAAACATCAACATTATNTGAAGTAATAATGAAATGGCATGCTGCTCTCTTTCCTCCACAAGCTGCTTTAAATTGTTCAACTTCTCCTTTCTTATCTGCAGCCCTGTGAATTGTGCCTGGAATTGTTCTGAGCTTGTCACAGCTGTCTGTTGCCTGTTTGGTAACAAGGGACACTGTTTACTTACATACTGGTAAACCCTTTATGTTAAACAGGAGCAGAAGCTGTTTGCTGTTTTCTGAGGAATTCAAGAAATCTTCAACAACAAACAGTTTTTCCTGTTTCTTTTCTAAATGCTGAAATATTTACTTCTTGTCTTAATCTTGCAGAGACATCCTTCACAGAACATGTGTTTAAAAAAGAAGCAAATCTGAAATCTGTAGACAAGAGATTAGAAAGTCAAATCCCAGTTTGGAAGGTAGATACATTTATTCTCTGTGTTCACACTTGCTTACAGTGGATGCAGCATTTGTTTTTGTTTTGGTTTTTTTCCTATCCCTTGCTGCTTCTGGAAGTATTTAATTAACAGTTTCACATTTGAATTATTCTCCACCAAATTTTTGCTTCCCAGTATCGGTCTCTTCTCTTCTGCTGTCACCTGAAACACTTCCTTTCAAGTACCAGAATTAACGGGAACGCTGGAACTCCTGTTCCTGCTGAGGTGTGTGGATGCACCCTTGAGAGCATTAAATGGCAGAAGAACTGCACAGAGTTCCTTGTGAATAACTGTGTGAGTATTGGTCCTCCTGGCGCTGCGGGAAGGAGCAGCTTGTCCTGCACATCTGCAGAGAGCCTTGGGAGAGAGCTCCTTCCATTTCGGGTCTCATTGACCTGCCTGGCAGAGCTTCTCTGATCCCTGTCTGTAGGATTGAAAGGAAATGCCTTATTGCCAGTGCATTGCAATTGTACAGTATACAAGAATTTGATTTTTGTGAGTGGCTAAAAATGAAGCCTGATACTGAGAACTATATCAATTTATTTTCTCATTTAATGGAATTCTCTTCCTTTTTGTATGAAAAGAACCACATGCATATGAAAGGGCAAGATTTTATTGGTTTTTGGGGCTGGAAGCCTAACAGAACGGTGGTAATTTCCTTTATTGACTTCTTTTCAATTGATTGGAAACAACACAATTTTTTTTTCCTGACTATGTTCATATTGTGCTCTGTGAACGTTACATGGCCTTTTTCCTCCTGACCCATGGTAGACCAGATATCTCTGTGGCTGGATGTTTTCCCTGGTCTGTCCTGCCTTGCTCTGTCACAGCCTGAGGTGCAGTTTTCCTGTTCCTTGGTGCCTTTGAGGGTCCTGCTTCCAGCTGTGCAGTACAGATAGTTTGTGGTAACCATTCTTGTTTATACCAGGATCAGAATGCTTGGAGCATGAATCCGTGTTCCCAGCTATTCTGCTTCCCAGTGCAGAGTGATAAATGTCATCGTCACCTGGATCTCTGCATCTTCACCTGGAGTCACAGCTCATGAAACTGAACTCATTTGTTTAAAAAAAAAACCAAAAACAAACCATATATATATGTATATGGAGTGAGGAGCTGGTAAGGGATCCAACAAGAAGTTTCTCCGCCTCTCTGCAGGGAAGGCATTCACAGCTGTGGAAAAGGTCTTGGTTAAAGCTAAAGTGTTTCTAGAGAAAAATACCTGCCGAGGATGCAGAAACCTTCCTCTAATCCAGATCATCAGGATTCTGGATTATTACTGTTATTTATCAGCAGGAGTACCCTGCAATAAAATCCTTCTGTAGATTTTACATTCATAAAAGACAGATCAGAGAGTTAAGATTGGAGGGGTTTTCTCCTCCCTTGGATTTTAATGTTGCTGAATGATAATTGTATCCATTTTTAAACCTGCTTTTACAGCCTGCAGCCAATTTTTTTCATTGAATTTCATGCAGGTAGACTACATATAAATGCAATATTGTCATTAATGATATGAGTGGTGTTCTCAATATCTTCATGCATGGTGTTTGCATGCCAAAAATACTTAACATTCATTTCAGAGGCCTGATGTTTCTTCAGCAAGAAGATAATTGAATAGTATGGGAACATGCTCCTGCTAAGTACTGAAGGATGCCCTGTTGTAAGAGAAACTCAAGTGCATGTTAAACAACTGCAGGCAGATCTATTTTGTAATTTAATAGAGGAGCTCATTTGAATGTTTTCCTGAGGGAATGCCACTTCAGTGAGCATGTTGGTTGACTTGTAAGAACTAAACCACTTGCATCAGAAGGGAAGCCCTGTGGGATGTTGTGTTGAGAGGGGATGTTGAACAGGGTGTTTGAATTCTTTGGATACGGACTCGCTGTCACAATAAAGTTTTGGATGAGGCAGAAAACAAAGGTAAACCTAGGTCAGGCCCAAAGCCCCTCTCCAGCTCTCCTGTAACCCCTCTAGGCACTGGGAAACCTTTTCAACTGAACTTTTTCTTTTCTTGCTTTTGCTTCTCTGAGCATTTGGGATACAGGAAATACTGAACACCAAAATGATTTTTTTTCTTTTTTTTAAAGCAAGTTAGAAAGTTATTAGCATTTTGTTCCTATGCTTTGTTCCCCAAACCCTGTTTGTGCTGGCAGCGAGCACCTCTGGCTTGTGCCTGGAATCCAAATGCTGCTGCATAAGCTTACATCATACATCAGCTGAATGAACCAATGGAGCAACAGAACCTAAAAAATATTGACGTGTTGCTGCAAGGATCCATAGGAGAGAAGCCTTTCTCACCATATGATAAAAGCATTTCTCTTACATTAACAGCAGGCCCTCCTGGGCCTCTGCCTCTAGTGGCAAGTTGTTCTGGGGTGCCACAACTCCCCTTTCCTGTTTAATTAAGAAGAAGGCTTTTGCCATGGATCTTTGTAGGCACTCAATAGAACAAGATAACATAATCAATGCAATAAATAAAATCTAATGTACAATTAACACCTGAATTTGACGATGTTAAACTTGATCACTATTACTAAAAACATCTACTACAACTAAAATAATATTGACTTTGTTTAGGTTTACTATTTTCTTGTGAAATTAAAGCAAATCTAAAAATTAGTTTAATGGAACTTAGAATTGGCAGAACTTCTATGTCAATAAAGGCACTGAAATATATAAAATTAGAAATTTAACAGCATTTAAAACCTTTGCCACTACAAAGCACAACGCACCTTATTAATGTAAAACCTAAAATACTTCATCAGAGATACAACTGAAATAATTTGAGATTGATGTTATCAAAAGAAGCAGCAGACAGTAACAGAAATTTCATAAATCGTTCATATGTCATATCAAGTCTTCTCATGCTGAAAACACTGCTAAAACTTAATATCCATCTATAAGTCTCGCCCGTAAGTTTTGTTCGTTCCATATCATCCATAAATTTGTTTTTCCATTTTTTCATTGTCTTTTAACGTTTGTAGACTAGGTAGCTTGGAGCAGCAAAATCCATCAGGCAACCTTGAGCAGCAACCTTGAGCAGCAAAATCCGTGTAAAACCAGAAATAACACTAACCAGAACAACTGCAAGACACCAAACTCGTTATACTAAAAGAACACACAAAAGCAAAATTGAGTGGAGATTCCCCCTGACCCCCCCAGAACTAAGACTTCCCCACAAACTCTTCTACCTTCCGATACATCAATGACTCCCACCCCGGGTGTGCACCCATTCCCCACAAACAATAGCAGCTCCAGAGACTCAGCTGATGGAGCTACTGGTGTTGGGGCTCCAGTATGGGTCTCTCCTCTGGAGAGGAGGGAGACTGGTTGGCAGGGGTGCAGAGCCTCCGGTTGGCTGGTGGGATCTGCCGGCAACCAAGATGGCTGCCCTCTGGTCGCTACCATGGCCGCTTCCGGTCCTGATGGCATGGGAACCGGAAGTATCATCACTGATGGGGGTGGAGCCAGAGGAGGAAGGGGTGGAGTTTCCCAGGGAAGAGACAGGGCCTGCATCAGGAAGGGAAGTCACGATAGAAAGGAGAGGTTCCAACACAGGGGCAGTACTCGATGCAAAGGTGGGACACGTCACAGGGGAGGAGCCCGACGGAGAGGTGGGGACAGGGAAGGGAGGAGGAGGGTCACAGGTGCCATTTTGTGTGGCAGGGGTGGGAAAATATGGCACCAAAGCATTCAAAATGGCGGATCCCCTGATGGGGCCGGCACCATTTTGAGCCATTATATCTAATGGGGGAATTGGGTAAGTGGTCATAGGGATGAGGATAAGGTTAGAGCCTAGGATGGCATGGCCATTACTATCCTGAAAAAGGGATAGGAGAAGACAGGAGAGGGCAGGGAGGTGGTAGCAACCCTACGCCGTTTGGTGGTTTCCATCTGCTGGCCTTCCCTGTGGGGCAGCAGGGCCTTTGCAGTCCTGGCTGGGGGAGAGGAGAGATTGGGAGACGTCAGGGAGACGGCAGCGGCCCTGTGCTGAACAGTGACAACCATCTGCCCATCACCTCTCAGAGGGGAAGGAGGGTTTAGGAACACGGGGAANTGAGGATAAGGTTAGAGCCTAGGATGGCATGGCCATTACTATCCTGAAAAAGGGATAGGAGAAGACAGGAGATGGCAGGGAGATGGTAGCAACCCTACGCCATTTGGTGGTTTCCATCTGCTGGCCTTCCCTGTGGGGCAGCAGGGCCTTTGCTGTCCTGGCTGGGGGAGAGAGGAGGTCGGGAGGCGTCAGGGAGACGGCAGCAGCCCTGTGGTGAACAGCGACAACCACCTGCTGATCACCTCTCAGAGGGGGAGGAGAGTTTAGGAACACAGGGAGAGGAGCATGAAAACTGGGGCAATAACTGGCGTCCCAAACTCTCCCCAAACCCTCAAACAACTCATAAATAGAACTAAAAATCAAATAAAATTTTCCAACCCAAAAATCCCCTCAATCTGTAAAACATGCAACCTTTTCCTAACTTTGCTCCAAAACTCAGAAGATGAAACCGATGCCTATGAAACATCAATAAAATGTTTTAAAACCCAATGAACAAAAGATTTTAAATTCCCCTTAGAAAACTTAGCCCCTTTGTTGACAAGGGTATTTAGAACTTGGAAATAAACTTCCCGCTGTGAGATGGTGGATGTTGATCTCGTCTCACTCTCTCTGTCCCACAAGATTAAAAAGGTAAAAATAAAAGAAAAAGGTGACCTATACTGAGATTACTCACCACTCCAGTGGGTCAACTGAAGAATCTCGTGGGGGTTTTGCCAACGCAACCGATCCTCCCGGCCCCAGACCTCGAGCTCCAGAGGGTTGCCGGTCGCCCCTTCTGGATTCCTCCAATAAAACTTGGATTCCTTTTTCTGGGAAACGGAACCCAACTGCAACTTCTGTCCAGCGGCGATAGCAATCAGTCGCTGGAGACGCTTTCAGGGGCACACATGGGAGAGGCCTAGCACCTCCTCTGGGAGCAGGATGTGTCACCAGTGAGCCATGTCCTGCTGTGCCTGGTGGTGCTCGGGCCCTGTGTTGGGTGCCGTATGTTGGGGTGGTGTGCGTGGATGGTAAATGCCACAACCTTCCCCAAAAGTGTCTCCTTGCACAGAGCTGCTTGGGCAGGCACACAGGCAATCTCACTGTCCACACAGTCACACACCATGGATAGAAGTCGGGGAGAGGCGGGAAGGGTTGATACAGGTTAAAACAGAGTCTTATAAACCACCTGTAAATGTATCAATCTCTGAGGGTCCAGCCCTTGTAGACTGGCTTAAAATAATCTTAGCAAGACTGCTCTTCAGAGGTGTTTTGTAAAGTAAAGGGTTTAATAAGTGAAAAATAACAAAATAACAAATGTTACAGAAAACAAAAGAAAAGCCGCTCACAGGTGTCTGATAAAACCTCTGACACCCTGCTAGAAACACTCCAAAAAGCCTCTTAGTTCCTTCGTGCTCCTTCCTAAATACTGAATGTTTTAGGAGGGACAATTTGGCTTGCTGCCAACAGGGAGAG
>VXBB01003037.1:32619-120057 GCA_013399915.1 Illadopsis cleaveri | reverse complement strand
GGAGACAATCACTGTCAGAAGGGTAAAGAAGTTTCTGGGTTCTTTATTTTATAGGAAATGCAAGGGGTGAGTCTTAAACTTTTCCCTATATGGAAAACACTTGCTGGGTGTGGGAAATGCATTCCTACAAAGGGTCTTCTGTGCGGGGTTCCAGTGGAGTTTGTTGGTGTCACGCCCAACAATTCCAGGGACAGAAAGACCCAGAACAATGGAGGGTCTAGGTTTAAGTACAAGGGAAGTGGGGACAGAGCAGGGCATCAGCTCCAATGGCCTGAGGGTACAGGGGCAGGGTAAAGGGTAACAACCAATAGAGGATGCTGGGGTAGATAGGCGGGGATACAGAAACCAGTGAGGACTGAAGGAAGGGAGAACATCCTGGGGAACATACATATATGGAAAACAGGGTGAACCAAGGTGACATAAGCTTACTTCATACATCATGAACCATCATCGTGAACTTAATGAACCAATGGAGTAACAGAACCTAAAAGATACTGAGATGTTGCTGTAAGGATCCATAGGAGAGAAGCCTTTCTCACCCTATGATAAAAGCGTTTCTCTTACATTAATAGCAGGCCCTCCTGGGCCTCTGCCTCTAGTGGCAAGTTCTCCTGGGGTGCCACAGAGAGTTGGTTTGTTTTGGCTTTTTTCCCGAAATACGAATTATTTTAAAAAGTGGATAATGTACTGAAAAGTGCTTGTATGCCTCATGTACAATTGTATCTGTTAGATAGGGCAGGTTAGTAATCTTTGTAGAATGACAGCTTACTACCTCAGCTCTGAAATCATTGTTGTCTCCTGTAAAAGTGCTTTTTTATTGCATTAACAGGTTGTGCCCCTTACATGTCAGCAGTGATCACCCTTTTGGTCATTACACTCCTGGCAGTTGTTGACTACATAATCTTGTACCTTTTGGTTTATGAGAGATTATTCATGAAGCACAGTGAATGAACTGTGCTATCATGATGCCTGGCAGGTATAATTTTTTAAGATACTATGTTAAAATGCATTTTACTGAGTACTAAAATTTCTTTTTGTAATGATTTACTATTTGCATTGCAGGAGCATTGAAACCTTTAACTGATGCTCCTCAACTCTTTGCTTGCCTTCAGGAATACTCAGGATTTTACAAACAGAACAGGACACGATGCTTTTCCCCTGAAAATTTTCTGCTACAAGCTTTTTTCTTGGCAGATAGCCAGCTTTTTCTTAAAAATTATACCTGCACTTACATTAAAAAAGCAACAATTTTTTCTTGATCTTTTTGTCCACATACTAATTACATGATTTGTGTAAAGCCCTCAGACTTCAAATGCAGCATATCTCCATTTTGAAGGATAAACCTTGGGTACTTTTTTCCAAATGCCATTTTAAAAAGCCATAAATGAAGGCATCTAACATACATACAATTCTGTTGGAACACCATTCCAAGGACAGCCAAATCCCTAAAGCTCTAAGCTTCTCTTTGATCCCAGGGATTAGTGGAGTTTTCTACTTTTGCATGGCAAATTTTTGGGCTGTTAGGGATGCCTAGAGGAACCATGTTTTCCAGGGACATGAGTCAGGTAGGATCAATATTGCTCCCAGTCCTCCTCCAGTGGTTGGTAGAGCAGCTCCAGACAGGTTTGAACATTCCAGCTGTACTTTTGTTAATGCCAGGGATTTATGATACAGCTGTTGATGGGGTCAGTGACAGTCAGGCACATTGAGGTGGCATTGCCACACCAGCCTCATGTCACAGGCTTGGAGCAGAGGCTCTCTGAGAAAGACAAAGTTCTTCTTCACCTTGAGTGAAACATTTGCAGTCTTTTTGGGTGATATAAGACAAGACACGGCAAATGTTTAAGTCCTGGTGGAATGATTCTCTTGCCCATGCAATAATAACCACATAATAACTCATGCTGGGATAGGTGTGGTTGGTCTCACCTGTGAGAATTTTTCTAGAACAGGCTGATCATGAGGAAAGCTACAGTGAGAAAGGTTGCAGAGACACCAGAAGGGGATTTTCAGGTGCAGGGAGAAATAATAAGAGATATTTGTGATATTTAGAAAAAGATAGATGTTCTGTAAGCCAGCAACATCTGTCTGTAAAAGAAGGACAGATTTGTATCATCCATTTACAGTCTAAAATTAGTATTTACAGTATAAATACTGTAATGTGCTTGTAGCATCTCTTCTGGTGACAGTCCTGAGCGATGCAGGAATCCTGTTCAGTGGGGTCAGGGTTCAGCTGTCTGGGTGAACTGTGGCTTCTCTCAGGCCAGAATGTTATAAATTTAAACCTTGACAATGAAATAGCATCAGGCTGAAGGAGTGGTCAGATAAGGAATGGGTACTGTCTCAAAGGATTATTGAAAACATCGTGTGGTGGTGTCATAAGTCCTTCAAGAGCTTCAGAAGCAGCGTGGATGTGGTCAGCTGTGGCAGGGTTGTGATGCCAGGCTGACTCCTTTCTCCTGGGGTGACTGTGTGAGGCATAAGCCAGGTAGGTTTGGTTACACAGGAGTTTTAATTAGGCCTCATTCAATGCTACTGTCACTCTTCATCTTTACTGCTCACCCCCAAATCAGCATCCTTTGTCACACACTCACTGGTGCTGTACCTGGTGAAATGAGACAAGCTCCTTGGACAGCTGTGGTTGTTAAAACCCACTTTGTAAATAATTCACCTCTACCAGAGCCTTACAGTCTGACAGTGGCAGGTATGAATTGAGGAGGTCCTTGGTGAATATTTCATCATTTTTAGGAAAGGCTGTTTTTGGCAGGGACTAAAGCAAAGGAATTCAGGGTTGTAAAGTATGTGCACTCAGAGACAAAAACTTTTGGGTGTAGAGAGAGGTCATGTGAGAGCATCCTATCAAACTCCATAGTGTGATTTTGTTCTCTAAAGCAAGAAAACGAGATTCTGCCCAGCAGATGAGAGTAAAATTCAAAGCAGGGGTAAAAACCAAACAAGCAGGAAACTTTTAATAACTTTTTTTATGATTTAAAGTTGTACCATTCTCCTGCTATTTTGATAGAATTATCTGTTCCTTGGTTTGTCTTCTGCAGGGGACAGGATGGATCATGCCTATGGATGGCATGAGCAGTTTTTAAAATTTATGTTGTTTTTCATGTGTGCTGTTTCCCACCACCATAGTGTGAAGCTCTAACAATAGAAGCCTACAATTAAAAAAGGATATTATTAGTATCTCAAGGTTTCTGACACTGTTCTTTACTGTAGGTTTGCCAGCATTTATACTTTGTCCTTGTCTCTTGCTTTAAAGTTTTTAGTAGTGTACAGCGTGAAAAGCTTCATTTAGCATAATAAGAATACTGTCCGTGAATAACAAATGCATTGTTTTTAGTGAAAAACCCCAAACATACCCCAAACAAAACAATTTCCAAGTGATGTACTTTCATAGCAGATACTAAACTGATGCTCCTGGAGAGCTGTGTTTTAATTAAAACCTGTATTTTTATTTGTTGCAACCAAAGACGTTTGCTCTGTTGCAAGACAAGACATGGAGAGCAGAACCCCAGTGGGGTGCAGCTGTTTCTTTGCTTGGTGTCTGGAGTTGTGCTGTGATTTCACAGCTTATTCTTAACCTGAACCATCAGAACACAACTCAGCAGAGACTGCTGGCTGTTGCTTGGCGTCGAGGAGAAATTACGTAAATCCGAAGGCTGGGGCTGTTTCTGCCAGAAATGAAGTTTCCCAGGATTACTGGAAATTCATCTGGAGTGGTTGCAAGCGCCTCATCTTGGGGAGCTTGTTGTGTGTGTGTCACAAGGGTTATGGGCCCTTCCTCCCCCACCCCATCCTTCCTCTCCTGCAGGCAGCTCTTCCCAGCTTCGTGGAGGAGTCACAGAAATACTGCTTTAATTTAGAACGTCCATACAGTGTTGTTATTTAGAGGGGGAGATCTCATTTGGATTAATATTAATCAAGACCACTTGAGGTTTAGGTTAAAGGCAATAAATAAATGCAGCTTTTATAATCGTGGGAAGTATTTGCAACGGTTTTGGAAAATATTTTAAAAACCAGTGTTGGGATAATTAACCGGAAAGTAGTTTTAAAGCTTGCCTTGCAGCCCCTCTGGAAAGCAATTTCGATATTTAAGAGGATGGGAGATGTTTTCTGTCCTGGAAACCAATTGGCAGAAGCTGTAGCACAAAATGCTCTTAAATCTGTTTGAGCTCAGAGAGCCTGGCACCATGGGAGGAGGAGAAGGTAAAGGACTGGCATTTTTAGGAATCCTGGTTTTGAAATGCGAAGATGTGTGTATTGGTGCCTTCTAGATGCTTTGTTTGGCTTTATAGGATATACGTGCATATACTTTAATATATATGTGTGTGTAGATATACGTACTTTTTATGTATCTGTACAGGCAGATACACCTTTGTGACATTTTCATGCCAGCAGGGAAGATGTAGGGGAGAATAGGAACACATATTCAGAAGTACCCACAGCTTCTGCTCACTTGCTCATTCATGACTTGTCCTAGATTTACCTTGGGGAGCTGGAAGATACAAATTTTGCTCTCTGAATCAAGAGGATATCTAGAGGAGGTGAAGGTGGCTGGGCTTTTCCCTCTAGCCAGCAGTAATTTGTTGGGAACGTCTAATGAACCTTCATAAAATGTCAAAGGAGAGAGAGAAAAAAATAGCTCATGTAGGGTTTTACTCCAGAGGTTTTCTAGGCTAAAAAAGCAGTCCAAAATACTCTTTGGAAAAAAGGAAATTCAAGTATCTCTTACTGTGAGATGAGTGAAAATGTAGGGACTCGATGTGTGGGACAACAGGAAATGATCCAAGTGGGAAGAGTGCATTGCCCTCAGTCTGGGGAAGTGGGAGGAAATGTGCCAGTCAGGATTGTTTTTCAGCTCTCCCTGCTCTGCTGTTTTCATTGAGCCTCCTTGTACAAAACACGATGCTTCCTTACAGGGGAAACATCCATTGACAGGGCAGCTCATGGAATGGTATGCTTTGGTTGAGTTGAAGACTTCATGAAGGGCTGTTGGCAAGGAGCTGCCTGGGAGCATAAGCTGACAGTGCTGCTGCTCGGGAATACAAATGCTTCCCTCTTAGGGAATGCATCGAGGCCTGCATATGGAATCTCTCATGCTGAGCATGAAAATTTAATCTGGGTGAACAACATCATCTGGTTGGTAGAAATTAGGGGAGAGGAGCTGCAGCTCATGGGTCTGCTAATAGTTCCCAACAGTGAGGGGCTTTCACCAGAGATTGTATGAGACAGGCATAATCTGCAAGGGCTGCCTGGCATGTTATGATACCGCATCATGACACCTCTCCAGAGTGTTTATTGTGACTAGAACTTGCTGTGAAATGGTGCTGTGCCTTCAAGAGGGCTTTTTAGAATTTGTGAGAGATCTACTGAATTACAGTCTATCAGGGTGAAGCCTTCTGCTGGTGAGACCAGTTGACTGTTGATGTGCATAAACAAAGTTTTGTGTGAGGATGATTGTGAGATAAAATCCGGATCGCCAAAATAAAATGTGAATATCTGTTACAGCTCATCTTGATATACAAATCATTACAAATATTTTGATGTAGTTTTTAAAAAGTAGTTTAACCCACTGTTCAGAATGTCCTATGCTAAATTATGAAATGAAGGCAAGAAATAAAATATCACGATGCTGATCTAGCTTTATGTGTTGTTATTTGTCAGGTTTTAACTGAGTTTTCTGAATCCCAATGAAACATTGTCACTGAGTTGTCTACGGTAAAGCCCGCATCACGTTATTCCTTCTAATCTGTGTTACCTTGTGCTTGTCAAGATAAGTCTATTTCAAGTTCAGGCAGCTTAATTGTCTGGCAGTTCTCCAGCCCCTTGGAATTTGCCATTTTCTCTAGTCTCAATGAATTTGCAGTTTAGTACCACCCATCATGTACAGAGCTCTTCCTTGACCACTCCTTGCAGGAATTGTGTTATAGCCCATGTCCGTATTCAAGGACAAATGCTGATGTGGGGTTTTGGGGCGTTTTTTTGTCACTGAAGTTGATCACTGTGTGATTGGAGTGGGATTAATGTGGACTAAATGGAGGCAGGAAGGCTGTAGGACCGCTCACCAGTCCCGGGTTAGGCTCTGGCTCTGCAGTGTTCCCAAAGGAGTGCTTCCCTTACGCTGACATTTAGTGAAGCTTCTTGAGGGTGAAATTGCTCTTGTGAAGATTTCCCTCTTCTTTTCCCTCTGGCTGGCCAGGTAACATTCTGAGATTCCTTCCAGATGTCTCCAGTAAAGCTCCTTCAAGTCACTGTCCCTGGCTTTTGAATGTTCAAGTAACATGACACTTTCTTTATCCCAAAAAAAGCAAGCACACTGACTTCCCTTAGTGAAGCTTAAAATTTCTTGATTTAACATCTTCCTCTAGTTGCTTTCAAACACTATCATTAATTTTGATTCCAAACAACTTGTAAGGCCGATCAATCTGTAATTTTCAAGATCTTTCCAGGGTGTTTCCCACTCTAGCTGGCTTGGATGGAAAATGGAATATTTTTCCCAGGTAAACTGTGAGTAAATCAATCATTTATGGCTTTATGTTAATCAGTCAACCATGTTCTTGCTAAGTGGGGAGCAGGGAAATGTCAGGGGCACACCATGCACCTCGAGCTCTGCCTGTAATGCACCCATTAACGCCTCACGGTGGGTGAGGAGTGATCAGGGCAATGTATTTACCTCATGTCTTTAGTTTGATTTGCTAAAATAAACAGAATTTATTGCTGCACTGTGCTGGCCTATTCTGGAGCCCCTTGGTTTGGTTCCCAGTTGTCCCATCCCATGTCATTGGTATTCTGAGAGGGTGTGTGGCGGCTTGCAGGGAGAGAAAGAAATCCTGGGGACTCAGGGGGAAATTGCCAGCCTGGGCTAGCTTTTCACTCTCAAACCGTTGAGGGAAGCTAAGTGCCATGGTGAAAATACAAAAGTTTGGGATTTTATCATGTAAAGTTGGATTACCTACTCCTCTCCTTATGAATAAGTCTGCTGTGCTCTGAAATACCAGTCTTGGTTTTTATCCACTGATAAAAAATCTACTAATGTCCCTCTCTGAGGCTGTACTTTGGCTTATATAGAATCAAATCCTTTCCTTCTCCCCCCCCAAAAGGCACTTAAACAATCCCAAATGAAGATTAATGTTCCATTACGCTTTTATCAGTTATGTTATAGGCTGAAATGCACTAGTCACATGCAGATTGATCTTCTGTGTCAAATAATAGCAAAAAGTAATACTTTTATTTTCCTTTTAAACCACTGTGTCTACGGAAACACACATTTGCATCAAGTAACTGCCTTGTTCTATTGGATCTCCTCAGCTGGGGGATCTGTACGTTGCTCAGGCTGAAGCTGCTGAAAAGCCCAGCTTTAAGCCCTGGGATCTGTGAGCAGCCACATCGTTCCTCCTCTCACATTTTAACTTAACCTTATCATTTGTTCTTTGAATTCAGAGGCCTGTACAAGATCTTTTCATTGCTTAAAAAGAGAGGATTAACCGAGCTGTTGGGGTTACAGCCTCCGTTCCAGCTGGTGCTGGCTGGCAAATGCCCCAGGAATTGCTGGTTACTTATTTGGCATCTTGGCTGTATTAAAAGTTTGATCTTTGGTGCTTGCCCGGAAACTCCCTTTTAGGGCTGCTGGGAAGGAAGTTTTTGGCATTTGGGTATGGAAATCCAAGTGGCTGCTTTGTGTACATCCTGAAGGTGATCAAGTTTGCCTTCCCAAGGTTTCTGCTGCCTTATTTCTTCATTGGGTAGCTGCTGATTCCTGTTACTTTTGCCCTGCATCCGCAGCTGGCACATGCTGACTTAGCCCATCAAAAACCGTCTGAGTAATGTGACTCAGGTCAGCTGAGGACCCTGGAAAACACAAAGTTTCTATGTTTAATTCTTTTACCTTTATCCTTTCAACTTCTTTCTCCCAACTGGCTGTCAGAATAAGAGTGTTCCTAGGCAGCTTCTTCCCTTCTTCCCATGGCATTTC
The DNA here is from genome assembly GCA_013399915.1 of Illadopsis cleaveri. Taxonomy (NCBI): domain Eukaryota; kingdom Metazoa; phylum Chordata; class Aves; order Passeriformes; family Timaliidae; genus Illadopsis; species Illadopsis cleaveri. Next base: position 112,079 of record VXBB01003037.1, on the reverse strand, counting down.
TCCCCTTCCCTGGTGTTTGGGTGGACTTTAGAGGGTCTTTTCCATCTCAGTAAGCAGTCACTTCCCATAATCCCACTGTGAGGAAGCAGGATGATATTGGTGCAACACAAAGCTGATTTCACCTAATTCCTTATCAAAACTGCTTCTTGTGCTGCTTGGATTCCTTGTGAGTTCCAGTGACAGATTTCCAGCCAAGCACTGGGTCTGGCTGTGTTGAAAAAGCCCTTCCAGGGGTGGTGATGGTGGTGTCATAAATAGGAAGGGCTCAGGTGTTACCACGCAGCAGAGTAAGGAGATGAGAGAGTGTTGCATTACAGAAAGCTATCAGAAAGCAAAGTGAAATGATTTCTGGGCAGAATGTCCTGAGTTTTTTTCTTTTTGGTTTTAAACTTAACAGCATTTTTGGCAAACCTGAACACTTAGACTTTGCTTCTCTTTTAGCCAAGGGTAAGTGAGAAATAAAAGATAAGGAAAACATCAAACTTTTAGTTTTTATTTCAGCATCTTTTAAAACCTGTCGTAAAATCCTAGAATGGTTTGGGTTGGGAGGGACCCCATCTTGTTCTACCTGGTGCCATGGGAGGAACATCTTCCACTAGCCCAGATTGCTCCAAGCCCCTTCCAACCTGGCCTTGAACAGAAACTGGTTGCTCTTGATGAACCAGAGATAGTGTTTGTGTCCTTGCTCTTTTTTAGCTTCAAGCTCTCTCAATGACGTTCTGGATTTAGCCTTTGGAGTTTTGAGGATGTCAGCTTCACCTGGATGCAGTAAGGGTTTTTTATGGGGTCTGACATATGTATTAAATGATTCACTGGAGATGAGAAAATAGTGGCTCTCTGTCATGTAATTTTTAATTATAAAATATGCAACTGTAGAGAAACAAAGTCAGGAGAGTAGAATCAGGTTATTATTTCTGGGGTGGATGCTTCTCTGCTGTTGCTGTCCTGAGAATGTTTCTTGCACTGGGGTAAAGGCAGCTTTAAATAGTCTGTTTAAAATATAATTGGTAAGTGCTTAGCTACAGTATTATGATTCAGTTGCACAAAATTTGCATATAACATGGGGATGGAAAAATACAGTAATAGTGACTGAAGGATTTTTGCTGTTTTGGTGCATATTGCTCTGGACGCTGATTCTCCTGAGCCTGGGTTTATCAGTTTTCTGGCAGTGGATGATCTACAGGTGCTATAAATGACACCAGCATTGACAGTTGTGTTATTTTGAGTTAAATGCTGTTCTAGAGAACTGGACTCAGTAAATGTTTTTTTCTTACAAATAACATGGAATCAGCTTCCAGCTGTGGGCTCCTTGCACAGCCATGACCGTCCCAGGCATAGGTTTGGGAGGGAGGTGTGCAGTCTGCAGGACCTTGCACAGGCACTGGTTTATACCTGGGGCCCTGTAGCTGCACTATTTCAAAGCTGGGTTTGTGTGGTGTCACCACATTGCACAATTGGCTCTTCCATTTTCCTTTTATTTCCCCTTATTGTTCTTTTTAATATCCAATTCAGTGTTTTTTGAATTTAGTCTCAGTGTGGCTTTCCTAACGTAACAAAAGTGTCTCTAAGAGAGCCAGCCTGATTCAGCCTTCATAAACTTCTCTTTCTCTAATTTTAAAAAGGAACCTCCTCACACTTGACCCTAAAAGCAGGAGAGAAAGCCCCCAAAGATATTGCAGAATTTACCCTCAGGAAAGCAGCTGCTATTTTCATGTGCAGAAAGCTAAATGTGGGAGTAAAGGGGCCTCTGAGCTCGACAGCATCCAGCTGCTGGATGGCTGCCTTTTAACATGGGGTGCAGCTGTGTCCAAGTGCCTCTGTCACAGGGAATCGCGGACCCTGGACAGTGGAATGGTCCTGCTGGACCTGCAGGGCTGGACATGGAGACCTCAAGTTACTGCAGTTAGTTCTTGCTGGACACAAGGAGGGAAATAACCACAAAACAAAAGAAGGAACTAAATAGAAATGGAATTTAAGCATCACTGCATCACTTCCCAAATTAACAAACATGACAGGGTTAAAAAAACTTCAGAGACAAATCCCTGGGGAAGATCATAAAACCTTGACAACCTTTTAGAGAGGCTTCCAAAAATTCTGAACTGATGCTGTGCTGTTGAATCGTAGAATCCCAGAACAGTTTGTGTTGGAGAGGGCCTTAAAGCCCATCTCATTCCATGCCCTGCCCTGGGCAGGGACACCTTCCACTAGACCAGGTTGCTCAGAACCTCATCCAGCCTGGCCTTGGACACTTGAGTATAAGCACCTTTGAAATGTGATGGTTTTCATGTAGTTTCTGCCCAAATTATCAGCAGTATGTAAAGTTTGAAGGGTGTTGAAGGTGTTAGCAATTCTTTGTGGCTGTGTGGGTAATTCACAGAGGTACATGTTCCTTGGCTCCTTACCTAGTGACACTATGAATAACTAACACTGTATGATAACTAAGGCCCTGAGGTGTGGGCATTGAATTGGAAAAGGAGCAGTATTTGAACGTTTGAATAATAAAGTAATTGTGAGGAGAATTCTTGTGGGCAGAAGGCGAAAGACAGCTCCTAGAGGGTCAGCTCAGTTGATCCCCTTGAAAAAGGAGATCTGCTTGGAGTACAGTGGAAGAACTTGGAAAATACTTTTGAGACAGTATTGTCGTCAAGATGATGAAGTATGGTGGTGAAACCCTGTATGGTGGGTGAAATTTTCACTTGCCTGTGGATGTTGTCCTCTGCTCTCAGGTGTGAGTGAAGGTCCTAGTGAAGGCCAGCCTAGGGGATGCATTTACACTCTCAGAGCCAGTCCCTGCTCAGTCCCTCCTCAAGACCAGCCAAACAGACTGTGCACTCACATTGTCCTTGCTTTTCACAGTTGTTTCAGTCTTTTGCAATCTGTATTTCTGGTTTCTTCAGGGGCCTTGTATTATTTTGTCCCACTCTTTGACAATTTGTACAGTGTTGCATTAACTCTTCTCCCCATCAGTTTTCTCTTCATGACAAAACTGCAGGAATATCTGCAGAGCTTTGGTGTGTTTGGATGCCTGCTCTAGCCTATTTTGAGCTGGGTTTTCCACATGAGTTATGATCCTATAGCCATTTGTATTGTTCTGACAGTACAATTCTTAAAAAAAAAATACTGTTACATTTTAATTCCTCCTGATTGTATTCAATGGTCTTTGGAAGCCTTTTCAATTATTTATAATACATTTTGTCTCTGCTCCTACAGCTGAGCAGAATGTGTATTTTTTCCCTGCTCTCTATGGGTTTTCTCCTTGCTTTGACTGCTGTGAGGCTGTTTCCAGCTGGGCTTTTCCCCCCCTTCTATTCATGTGTCAATTTGGCAGGAAAATGCCAGTGTGGTCTGGCCAGGCGGCTGTGAGGGGGCGTGGGAGAACGCTCCATTTGTCCTGTGCTTTCAGGATTATTTCCTCCAGCCTGCCCCTGCTCAGTGACAAACCTTTCACAACTTCAGGACCATGAGCCAACAGTTCATCCCTCTGCATCCAGAAGCTTCCCAGTCCCACAGCTGGACTGACGTGTGACTCCCTGCCCCTTCCTCAATGGGTTGCATTCTGTGTGCTGCCTAAAAGGAGCAGGACTCAAAATAGGTTCGGGTGGTTCCTGGCTGCCAGGTCAGCTCCAGTTTCAGTTTTTGGTGGTGGACAGCACAGGTAAGTTTATACCCTTCACTGTTCCTGCAGAGATGTGAAGGCATACACGCACTTTGCAAGGATGACTTACATTTTTCTAATGCCTTCTGCAGTCCCTGCATCCATGCTGTGCATGCAGGAAGCCCTGGTGTGGTGTTTTCATGCATTGGTGCTGAATCTAACCCACTATCTAACCAATATCCAACAGACCTTTCCAAAATGATGCTGTGTCCCTTTGCTTCAGGTCTGCATGGGTTTTGTTGAGCTGGGATTCATGGGTAAGGTGTAAATGCTCTCAGGGTGGTTCTTAAACCTCCTTTTGTACCAAAAATGGCTTCATCGTTACTATTCTGCATGGTATTCGATTAAAATCAATTTAAAGTGGTATCCAGGAAAAGTTTACACCACGAAACAGAAAGTTGTGCTTTATACACAGTTGGTTTTAAATGGTGGTTTTTGAGTTTAAGCAGGTGTTTAAACTGCGGCTCAAAGCTGAAGAGCACTATACAGGTGTATGAAATGGAGAATAGGACCCAGCTCCCTATACACAGACAATTATCGTGGTCATTTTTGGGAAATGTAACGTTAAGTCAGAATGCAGAGACAGGATGCTACCAGCTGGAATGAGATATAGGAAAAAAGACAGAAGCTGGTTTCTGTGTTTTAAATCCTAATGAGGTCTGTTGCTGATGTGGCTGCTCCTTGTCATCAGTGGGAGGAGAGATCTGCAGCCCTCCCTGCTCCTGTGCCACTGATCCAGCTCTGCCTTGGCTGCTTGTGTTTGAGTTATAACTGTGTTAACATGAACTGAAAATACTGCAATTGGTTTTGGCTAGTCTGCTGCTCATTTATTTATATCATAGGCTGAAACGTGGTTTAGATGTTACTTTGTGAATATCTAGGCTTAGTTATGGATGTATCATTTAACATCTCACCATAGAACTGTAACTGATGATGTTCTAAAACTTTTTTTAATTAAAAAAAAAAAAGGAGAAAGACACTGCCCAAAGCTGGGACTGGAGTAAACTCCTAAATCTGTGTTGATGGAAATGTTTTTTGCCTGCATCAGGGATGTCCAGAAGCTCCTGTGTCTGAGTACTGCATGGGGAGGTGGGATGAAAGTAGAGAGTGCATCACAACTGGTTTTACAGGAGCAGAACCCTATTTCTCTCTCCTCTGTGTTTTTCCAGCTCTGTGTTCTGGGCTGAAGGTTTCTGAAGCTCTGCTGCTCAGAGTTTAGCCTGATTTCTCGGCTCCCCTCCCAGCTGGGGATTCTCAGGGATGAGATTGAATAGCATATGGCATAGGGCTCTTGGATCAAACCATACCAGCAGAAACATTTAGGTACTGTGGCCTTCAGCACCAAAAATCCTGTGTTCTCCTCCTTGATGCTGAGGAGTTATGCTGCAAAGCAGGGGGGAGCAGTCAGTGGTGTCATTTTGGGAATGCACATTGCAGTGTGCATCCCTTTCATTCCTGCTTGTGCCATTTCCATGGGACTACAGTTAGGAAATCATAAAAAAAACCCCAGTAGAAATCCTGAAGCCTATGCAGTTGTTCAGAAGAGCTAAGAGTGAAGTGAGCTGCTTTTTAGCTCTTACCCTGAATTTTACCTGCTGATTTTTAGCAAGACTGCAGCTGCTGTTTCCACCATGGAAGAGGCAGACGTGCATGGAATGGGTGCCTGTGCTGGGATCGCTCCTCAGCAGCCTGAATGAGTCACCTCCTGTGGTTTTGAGCAGCATCTCTGCACTTATTCTGTCATTTAAGTGTTATCAGGTTAGTGAAGAAAGATCTCTTATTTCTCTATCTCATCTGCAAAAAGAGGAGGCCCCTTGAAACTGCTGCATCCCCTAATTGCGCAGCAGCAGCAGACGTGCATATGGCAAATGTTTCCTTGCTGACACATTAGCAGCAGGTCCCCAGCATCTCAGCCCCTTGGCTTCTGCATAGCTCAGTTGTTCTGTGTTAAGTTGATCCTCAGTGGCACATAAAGTAGCTCCTGTTGTAGCTCTTAGGATGAAAAATGCCTTGGAAGTGAGGTGGGGGCGGGCTGTGGGCTCTGTGTAGATGCAAAGACATCCAGGGACATCCAGCCACCCCTCTCCAGCTTGCAGCTGCATTCCTCTTCCTCTGTGGGCAGGAATTTAGCCCAAACATGCTGTTTGGCCAAGCTTACCAGGATGCAAGGAAAGGTCTCCAGGTGGAAGCTGGAAGCTCACAGCATAACTGGAGAGTGTGTATTCAAGGCAGTGTCAAAGCAGTTTCCTGAGGTGAGGTGGGGTAATTCTGTGCTGGATTTTTGAGCAGAGAGGTGAATTGCTGTTGTGTATGTATTCATCATTCATTGATGGAGCTGGAGATGGCGGGAGATGCCAGGGTCTGTCATCTCATTTGTGGATATTTTTAAGGATTTTCTAGGGAATAACCAGTCAACTGACTGTGGGGCTTTTTGTTGTTAAGCTGTTAGGATAAATCAGTGGGTCTAAAGGGAGGTGAGACCCTGCAAATGTGCTATTACAGATAATTGCATTAGGACCCATCTCGGTGTGGTTATTTCTACCTTTATGGTGACGCACAGGAAAGATTAAGAAGTAGTTTGGGAAGGGAATCAAAGTATGAAGGAACAAAATATGAAGATGAGACATTCAAGTCTTAAAATTCCAGGTCTTACTAGTGAGTGGTATTAGATCCTTGATGCTTTTCCTGTTGAAATAAAGAAGTATGTGCTTCACATTTTTAGGAGAGACTTGTTAAACCACTGCTTTTTCTGGGAGAGGGGCAGTCTTTAAAAGAGCTCGTCTCCAGGCCAGAGTCAGTGTTGACATTTGGAGATGCATCCCCCAGCCCTGGTGGGAAGAGAAGAGGAATTCAGGAGAACAAGGCTGTTTTTTCAGTGTGGTAATTATCCCTCAGGGTTTTCCTCCAAAGCAGTGGGTCTTGTTGATGAAGTGGCTGCAGCTTCTACATCAAATATTTTAGTCTGATTTGACATGATGGTGATGACTGCCTAGGTGTAATGGTTGCATCTTTAAATTATTTTATTAAGGCAGAGCAAGGGGAGTGAGCCTTCAGAAGGGAGATGATGCCCAGACCTGTGCTTAGAGCGTACAAAATATTGTATAATTCTCTGTTCCTGTACCTCAGGGCCTTTTACTGTGTCCTGCGCAGTAAAGCACATCTTACTCTTAAACCACGAAGACAGAAATAAAATTAAATAGGAGAGCTTATTGCTTGCTTTTTTTGTACTTTAGAGGTGCTTGAGCTACCTTCCCATTACAGTAAGTGCTGGAGATTATTCTTAGATACACAAGAAAGACATGTGCTGAGAATTGAACCTGGCTTTTCTGTAGCCCTGTCTAGTGTCTCACATCACATCAGCCCGAGGTGCCACCACCAGCACTGCATTTTCAAAATCCCTTTGGAAATAAATCATAAAACAATCTTTGGTTCCTGAAACTGGAGGTTCAGGAAGTGACGTCAAGCCACCTAAAGTCAGTGGAAAGGTCTTGTTGCTTTTAATCAGATCCCTCATGGTGCTTGCTGGTGGATTTTTAGTTATCTGGTGTTGACTGTAGTCTTTTTTAGTGTGGGGCAAGGTAATGGCTTCAAACTGCCAGAGGGCAGGGTTAGATGGGAGACTGGGAAGAAATTCCTCCCTGTGAGGGTGGGGAGGCCCAGGCACAGGGTGCTCAGAGAAGCTGTGGCTGCCCCTGGATCCCTGGAAGTGTCCGAGGCCAGGCTGGACAAGGCTTGGAGCACCCTGGGACAGTGGAAGATATCTGTCATGGCAGGGGTAGGATGGTATGGGCTTTAAGCCCTTCCAACCTAAACCATTCCGTGATTCTATGAACTTCTCTCTGTCACATCTTTCTAACAACCACAGCAACCTCTGCTGTAGAAGCAGGAAATATTTAGGTGTTCTCTGCATATTGTCATATAATCTTTTTTTTTATTAAAAGTTATTGTTTTTTTCTGAAAAGTAATGAGGATAAATGTCCTGAATCTTTGGAAATCTGGTTAAGTAGTACCTGCTTCTATGCTAAAGCCAAGCTCTGGTACCACTACTGGTTTGGAAGAGGCCATGCAGATGAAATATATTTGAAAAGTTTGGGTTCTCACCTGAAATAGGCCATCTCTGTGTGCAAGCTAAAACAAAATATTCTACACTGTTGCCAGCCAATTAAATCTCATCTATCTTCAAAATTTTGTCTATTAATTCTCATTGAAAGAGGGGGGAAAGTAATTAAATATTAGAACTGCACTCTGTAATGGTGTAGGTAATCTCACTATTCCTAAAGTATTTGAGGGTAAAAGAAATTCAGAATGAAATGTAATTAATTTTCTTTGGAAACAGCAAAAATGGTAAGTTGTATGACTGACATCTCATGTGCTGCTGGGCTTTTCACACTGATATTACTTTTACTCCACCCTGTGTGAATGAAGAGGATGATTGCAATGCAATTCCCTTTCCTTTCCATATTTGTATTTTTCTCTGTGATGTTTGAAATATTTTTCCATGGATTTACTGGTGGTATTTCTCCTTAAGAGTCTGAGGACGGAGAAGATGCTCCCAGGAAGTATCATGTTGCTGTTGAGAGCTTTTCTATTTGGAAATCATTTGTTGCTTTAATATATCAAACCCTCATGTTATTGGATCAGCAGAAATCCTGACTGCAAGTAAAAGAAAAAAATATCAGCTAATTTTGCTTATGAAGAAGGTGATCTAAGCCTCAGTGGGGAAAAGGCTGTCCTGTGTTAAACTGATGATATGATTTAGTAGAATTAATTCAAAGCAGACTCTACCTAAGTTGCAGGATCTCTGTTTCCTCTTGGAAAAGGGATTTGTGCTGAGTGGAGCTTCCCAGGAGAGGACACAGGCCATTGGGCCTGGGCAGCTGGGCTGGTTTTGTGTCAGTGCTGGTTTAGTGTAAAGCCATGGTGTATTTCCCTGTGCTCCTGGTTTTACAGCATGGAACTGATTCCCTACCCTTCCAGGCAGTCACTGCTGTGCTCACCTGGCGTTCTGGGACAGCCTGTTTCCAGTAGGAGGCTGAAATGGGTAGTAAGCACAGGACTTGTGCATCACAGGGGCAAACAATTCATAGAAAGGCAGAAAATGCTTCATTGCTGGCTGTTTGTACCAGTTGGTGATGGGAGCATGTTCTGTCCATAGCTCTCAAGGAACAGAAATCACCACTGACTTTGACTTTAAAGTTTGAATTTTTGTTGGGAGTCAAATTGTTTGTTGCTGTATGGTCTGATCCATTATTTNGAGTTGAAAGCCATTTTAGGGCTAGTGTGGGATATTTTATGCCCTTTAATACAGTGGCCCCCATTAAAAACCCTTCCCTACGCAGACTCCCCACAGGCTAAGTGGTGCAGCAGTGATATATAAGCCAAATTGTGGCTGTCTGTCCCTCCAGATTTTTGATCAACNGAGTCCAAGGTACTTCCAGGGTGGTTGCTGTTCCACTTTTTCCAGTGCTGCTTGCAGCCCAAATATTTTTAATGCTTGCATCAGGCTTGGCCCAATCTGTGAAAGGTCTTTTTTAGTTGGAGCTGCTGTTAGGATAGCATCCATGTAGTGGTAACAGTACACCCCTGGAAATTGTTCTCTTAAAAATGCTAATGCCTGAGTAACATACCACTGACAAATTGTAGGGCTATTTTTCATACCTTGTGGCAAAACTTGCCATTAATAACACTTGACTGGTGCAGCATTATTAATGGATGGCACCGAGAAAGCAAACTGTGGGGTATCATCTGGCTGTAAAGGAGTAGTAAAAAACCAATTTTTTAAGTCCATNGATCACACATGACCTGAGTCCAGTGTACCTGGGGTTCTCCTGTCGACCCTCAGAATCTGCTTTTGGGACAGGAGACTTAAACGGGATGAGTTGAGCAATTCAGGTTTCAGCAGGGAGNCATTGTAGGAGATGGCATACCAGGTTGTAAAGCTCCCATGCTTTTCATGACTGCATTGATTTTTCTCAAGTCATGGAGCAACCTCCATTTACCAGACTTCTTTTTTATAAAAAATACCTGGGTGTTCCAAGGGCTCGTGGATGGTTCTATGTGCCCTTGAGTTAGTTGTTCTTTTACTAGGCATATAAGGGTGTGCAGTTTCTCTAGTGACCACTGTGGTACCCACACAGATCGAGTTGAAAGCCATTTTAGGGCTAGTGTGGGATATTTTATGCCCTTTAATACAGTGGCCCCCATTAAAAACCCTTCCCTACGCAGACTCCCCACAGGCTAAGTGGTGCAGCAGTGATATATAAGCCAAATTGTGGCTGTCTGTCCCTCCAGATTTTTGATCAACACAGATCTGCTACTCAAACAGCTCTGTGTGGTCCCTCTGAGGCCAGCAATGGCAGATCTCACAGCCATAGTGGGCCACGATGAAGGCCAAGTGTTGGCAGAGATGATAGTGACGTCTGCCCCTTGTGTCAGTCATCCCACTGACCTTTGTTTGTGAGGGACTTGCCTGAGGCATTGTGATGGTACACGCCATATTAGGTCTTTGATCACACATGACCTGAGTCCAATGTACCTGGGGTTCTCCTGTCGACCCTCAGAATCTGCTTTTGGGACAGGAGACTTAAACGGGATGAGTTGAGCAATTCAGGTTTCAGCAGGGAGAGTCACAGGTGGAGTAGGGGTTGATACCATGGCATGTATTTGTCCTGTAAAATCAGTGTCTTTAACACCTGGGTGTACAAAGATACCTTGCAAAGTGGCACTGGATCTCCCTTGAAGCAGTGCACTCAGTCCTCTCCCTATGGGCCCCTGGGCCTTGAGAATGACTCTGTGTACCTTTAAAGAGCTTATGGTTGTTGAGGTGGAGGTGAAAATATCCATTCCAGCTGATCTTCTAGTCCTTCCTGTGAGTTGGTCACATAGCCTTGCACAGGAAGGCGGGAAGATGCTTGTGTCATCATGTGTCTTCCCCTCGTGCTTGGTCTTCCCTTTCCCTGGTCCTTAAAAGATTGTCTGTTAGCATAGACTTTGTATTTGCATTGTCTGGTCATATGACTGGGTTTCCCACGCTGGTTACATTTAATGTTTACATTCCTCTGTCCTTGAAATGCCTCCATTAGAGTGGGGACAATTTGCTCTCAGGTGGTCTTGTTGTCCACATCTGTAACATTGGGACATTGGGATGTGAGTTTTACGGNGTTTCCCACGCTGGTTACATTTAATGTTTACATTCCTCTGTCCTTGAAATGTCTCCATTAGAGTGGGCTTGCGGGGACAATTTGCTCTCAGGTGGCCTTGTTGTCCACATCTGTAACATTGGGATGTGAGTTTTACGGCAGCTGTAATGGACTCTGCTAATAAGGACATGTTGTGGGAATCACATCCAACCTTGGCACAGGCATTTATCATCTCTTCTAATGATGGATTTTCATTTGGAAGCAGTTCTATGATTTTCCGGCAATCTTCATTAGCATTGTCCCTTGCCAATTGTAAAATTAATTGGTTTCTGGCCTCAATATTCATGATTTGTTTTTCCATGGCATCCTTCAGTCTCTCTATGAATTGCAGGTATGGTTCTTTGACCCCCTGACCGATCTTGGAATACTTTTGGGTTGGGTTAGCCATGTTTGCTACCTTAAATAATGCCTGCATCCCCAAATCTTTTACCTGTGCCAGCACTAATGGTTGTAAACGGGCTTGAAGTTGTGGGTCCACCAATGGTCGTAGTCCTAGGAGTTGAGGAACCCCTGCCCCAAAGTGTGGGTCTTGTTGTGAGCTTAGCTCCTGCTGTTCTACACTGTGTTGCCATGTTGATTCATAAACCTTATATTGAACTGGGGTATGGAGCAATTTTGCCAGCTGCTTGATATCAAAAGGTGTTACTTCCTCAGTGGTTAAAAATCACAGCATGTTAACAACAGCAGGAGACCCCCATCCATGTTTGGCAATGAGCTGTCGTAGTTCGGAAAGAACTGGCCACCAAAAGGGTGTGTATTTATCAGGCACAGTTCCACTGCCTCTTAGTACTTGCTATACATCAAGTGTCCTGGCCCCAGGCTCCCAACCACCTGATAGGGGCACATCAGTTTTTGTCTGCTCCCTCGAAATCCCTGCTTGCAGCTGTGGCTCACTTTACTTGTTACCAGACTCTGGTCAGGTGAAGCCATTGGCAGTGCAGTGCAGTGGTGTTCTCTCAGGGTTCCACAGAGGGATGATGGTTCTGGTTCTCTTTGTGGGTGCCTTTCGAGTCCCTAGTTGATATATATCCCAGGGGTTGCTCCAGCTCCGGTAGTGGTGGTGACAGCACTCGCGGCGCTGCAACTTGAAGATCCTCTGTCCAGCCACCACTTCTGGGTATGACGTTGGCTTGGCATCTGGGCGACCGCGATGACATGTCCCCGGGTTCTGCCCATGAATCGCAGTGGGGCGTGGGTGTGCCCAGTGGAGGCTGGGTCAGAGGCGTGGTCTCAGAGCTGGGCCAGTCAGCTCCGGGGGGAGGTGGTCTGAGCGTGTCCATGGAGAGACGGGGTGTGTGTGGCTCTGGCACCCATGGTTCAAGTGGCTGCGGAGGCGCACTCGGTGCAGCTGCAGGGCACTCCGCTTCTGTGGGAGCCGCAGGGCTCACACATCCAGGCACGGGGCGGCTTTATGGCGCTGCACAGTTTTGTGGAGTGATGTGGCTGTCTCACCCGTCCTCCTTTCCTGCGTGCCTCCCACTGCCTCACTCGGTGCCCTGTCCTTGCTGCATGCCCTGGTGGGAGGTGCCTACAGTGTCCCCACCGCTGTCCTCGTATCATGCTTGGTCTTTAAGTGCCTCAGCAAGTCCACAATGAGCCTCCAGGACTTTATGGCATTAATAGTGGTCACATCGCCTATGGAGGCTGCCTTAATTATAAATCTGCCAGCCTGCTCCCAGGTTCTTAAGTCAAGGGCAGCTCCTTCAGTCACGTCCAATCCATGGTTTTCAGACCACATTAGCAAGGCTAGCAAAACCCACTCATCATATTTTATCCTCCATTTCCTTAAAAAGCGGGTCCATACCTTGATAACCGGGTATTCCTCCTCCAAAGCCCATCCTCCCATATTTCCCAGCAGCATCTTCTATTTACAAAGGGTCTGGACCAGCATGGTTCTCTCTGCTGCACGCAGCTATACCCGCTGCTCTGCCAGGACTTCCACAGCCCTACAGGCTGCAGGCAGCAATCCCCGCTGCCCTCTGTCTCCCCACAGTACCCACAGCAGCTGTTGAGTCACGTCGGGATCACCAGTTGTCACTGATGCTGGAGACAGGCATGTGACAGAACACACCAAGTTCATTCAGCAGCAGCCAAAGTTTATTGTTGGGCAGCCCCTTTTATAGGGGCTTCTAATTTCCTGTGCTTACGCACCTGATTGGTTGGGGTGTTAGCTCCGCCCAGCTCACTGGCCAATGATATGGGTGCATTCATGGTTCAATGGGATTGGCTGGGGTCTCCTGTTTGAATTTGAATCTGACCTCTCATTATCCTACCCGGGAATTTGTTTACTTCCATTCTCTAAGGAGCTTGGGCTGGTGGAGTCCGTGTCTGTTAGGGCCAGTCTGTCTGTGCAGCTACAGATCAGCTGTAGCTGTCACACCTCTCATTCTGCTGTTCATTTGGCAAGTCAGTGGGTTAATTTTCAATATAACTGCACTATTCATGCTTATTTTAATAATTTGAAGAAGGAGAAAGAACTTATATGAATATTCTTTTTAAATTTTTTTTTCCTTCCCTCGTTAGGCCATTGGTGCACTTCAAAGGTAAAAGTGATATTTTTTAGCTCAAAAAAGTCTTTTGGCCATTGAATAAAACCCAAAAAGCTATCTTCTCTGGTAAAGGGCAGCTGAGAGAGAGAGATGTCGCAGTGGAGAAGTCCCAGGTGCTAACTACCACCAGCCCTTGTGCAGGATAAATTTGGAATTCATTTCTCCTTTCTTCTTTCTGGGGAAAAAAAAAATGAAGTGGAAATCAAACAGGCTTATATCTTGCAGGAAATAAATGTAATTAATAGCAGTAAGTTAAATCCTCGAGTCCTGCCGGGAACAGGTTGTTTCATAGGAAAAGCCAGTGTGTTTTTTCTTTGTAGCTTAGGGGTTTTTCATGGTTGCATGAAACTTGTTGCTTTGATCTCTTGAGCATTGTGAAATTTTAACCTGATTTCCTGTGTGGTCAACACAGAAAGAAACTTGTAGATGTATATGCAGCCTGAAGATAATGAAAGATCAGTTATCTCGATGCAATAAAGGTGAAAACAAATACACCTGTTGTTATAGAAGAATTAACATGCATTTGTTGTAAAACATTGGAAGTCCTCCATTTGTATGAAGTGTTTGTGGAAGCAAAATGTGTTTTGTCAGGGATGCGGCCTTTGACCGTCAGAAATAAGAGGTGAGGGCATAATGAGAGGATTAATGAAGTGTTGAAAGAGTTGGTAAAAGAAAAAACACATCATAGACATTGCTCAGAAGAAAGAAAAAAGAAATTGCTTAAGATTTCCAAAGGTATTTTCTATTCTAAGAGCTGAGCTCCCCCGTTTTTAGCTCAGAAGAAACCTGGGGTACAAAGTACAGCATCTGAGAATGTTTCTAGTCTTCTTCTGACCTCCATGTAAGATATTAATCCTCAACCTGCTGCATGTCATTTGGGGGTGGTGTAGACACTTTTGATCTGCCTGAGAGATTTTTCTCACTAGCGTTTTGTAGATCGAAGCCTGCAAATTGCCTCTCAAATCTTGATAATTAGTGATGGTAGGTGGTGAACATGAACTGCAAATGGTTTGAGGTTTTCTTCTTCTTTTTATTTTTGGCTTCTGAAAATCTGTGTGCCCCAAAATGCTGTGGGAGACAAAAGGGAAAATTACATTTGTGTACAAGTGAGGGAGGAGGAGGAGGAACGGATATGTTGTTCTGCTGCGTGTGAAGTGTGTGTTTCACATCGCCAAAGCTTTGCCAGGCATCCCACTGAGTGAGGACCAACACCCATCTTCTGAGTGATTCACAAACCTCATCCCTGAGGGCTCTGCTCCTCAGGCAGGGGAGGTTTCTCGAGGCTAGGGAGCATCGTGCTGCCCTGCACCTCGGATTTCATCCCCTGTGAAATTAATGCTGCTTTCCTCCCACTCTGTATTAAATCCTCAACTATCCCTGGGTTGTGTTTAGCAATCTGTGTCTCACACCACTATGTTAATAGCAGTCCAAGGAACATGCCTGGAAGTGTGTGTTAGACTCATCTTGGAGGTCATTTTTCAGTAGCTTTCTCAGCCCAGTTTATTGGCACCAGGAGAAGTTTGCCTCCATAACTCAGCTATTAATCATATGGCTTTTTCAGGTGCTGCTGTGATTGCTGTTCTTTAATGTAACAGGTGAAACTTCCAGTTCTTGTATGCCCATCTATTTCCTTTAATCACAGCATGCCTTCAAATGTGACCATATTTTTAGGGGTTGATGTGCGTTACCAAAATGCTGCAGGAGAGATTTGATCGTGGATATTTTTTCCCTTTCTTCCCCAAAGAGCTTTATCCTTCTGCATTCCTGTTCTGCATCTCCTTGCTCCTGATTGTTCCTGCAGCTCAGTGGTCCTGGGACCATTGCTGTCCTGGGCACTAATCAATAATTAAGTATTTTGCAATTTGTTGTGCTGCATGTTGGCTGTATAAGGCTTCACAAAAAAACTCCTTCCTAAACCCAACCCACTACTCTTTTGTGAAATACATTAGGGTTTTATTACTAAGCAGCTGTTTTTCCTTTTGTAAATAGTCCCTGCTGAGAGACAGAAAAAGAAACAGGAAAAATAATTGAAGATGGCAGGAGCATAATTCATTCAACAGGTACTTCTGTGCCTAGAGTTCTGCTGCACAGAGGTGCTGGGCTATGGTAGGCACTAATTTCCCCTTGACAGCTTCCTACCCAGGTCTCCCACAAACACCTCCACATCCTTTCCAGGGTTACATCAAGCCTTGCCTTGCTCCTTTTCCCATAGTTGGCCACACCCTTTCCCCTGGATTAATACTACTGGTTGTATTTTTAATCAGAAGTCAGTGTTTTCAGGCTTTGTCTACCTGGAGGCTCCTGCTTTTCTCTGAAATCTGAAGCAAGGACTCTGTTGGTCATGTTTACCCCCTCATTTGTTTCAGCTGGTTCATTAAAAGCTCCTGTCTTTAACCAAATTTATGTCCTCTTGGAAAATTAAGTCCCCATTTCATTCCCAGTCTAGGTAGCAGTTCCCTCTCCCAGTCTGCTGTTTCTCCTCCACCTCCCATACCCCTGTGTGTCTTTACCTATCTCCAAGCAGAGCGTGGCTGATGCTTTAAATCCCTTTGGATCCTTGTTTCCCCCCAACACTGAGATGAAGATCTTAGTGCAGGCTGCCACTTGGACACATGGGAGGATGAACTGTCAGCTGTGACCCTCCCTGAACTGCAAAAACTGAGGAACTTCACTGGCTTTATACTGACTTTTCCTGTAAAATCTAGGTTTTCCTGGGCGGAGGGGGGGAAAGGAAGTTAAATAACCATATAGGGTTAAAAAAATAGCTCCAGAGGGATGTGCTCACTCCCTTCCACTAGCAGCATCAATGGCTGGTGTAAGTTGCCCAGAACACTGGCTGCCCCACCCCTGGAAGTGTCCAAGGCCAGGTTGGATGGGGCTTGGAGGGGCCTGGGCTAGTGGATGGTGTCCCTGCCCATGGCAGAGGCTGCAACAAGATGAGCTTAAAGTCCTTCCCAACCCAAGCTTTTTTCTGATGCTATAAAATCCAGTGTTTTGGGGTGAGTAATTAGCTGTGGCTAAGGGGGAAGAGAAGGATGGAGCAATGAGAAATTCAGGCTCAGGTGTGCATGTACAGGAGAAGGAAAAAAAGAGTGGAGCATGTTGGGGGATGTACTGAACATAAAACGGTGCAGGAGGGGTGGCTGCTGGGAACAGGGATTAGCAGATAAACATTGTGTGTTCTGGAACGCCCTCACCAAGTGGAGAGAAGCACTGCTCTGTGCAAGAAGGGGGAAGCTGGCTGTGAGTAGGAGTTAGAGGTGGTTCTGCATCCAGAGTCCTTCCCCTTGCTTGGTGAAAGCCACGGTCTGCCGTAGCAGAAACGGAGTCACTCTGAGCCCGGCTGCCACATCCTCATGTCTTTGGCTTTGGGGATGGGCAGGAAAATGCCTCTGGGGCCAGGAGCAGAACCCTCCTAGACCATGTGCTGGTGTGTCACTGAGCTGCCTTGGCATGGGGGAGGTGTGCTGCCAGTGCTGAGTGCTCAGGGAAAGGAAACTCACGATTTCCCTTGGGATTTTACATTTCTACTGGAATGGATACTGCTGAGTCATAGAATGCTTTGGGTTGGAAGGGACCTTAAAGATCATCTCGCTCCAGTTCTCCCTGTCCTAGGTAAGAGTGCTTGTCTGATGTTACACATAAACTTGTGGTCAGCATGGAGCAAAATGAGCCACAGCCTTGTGAAGTACATGCTCAGAAGTAATGAATTAAGAAATCATGTGTATGATCTTATGCTATAACTGAACTAAGGGAGGAGTTTCTCGCTTTTCTTTCTTCTGAAAAGTTTGGCTGGTGGAAAGGCAAACCAGATCATCTCTCCAGACTTTGAGGTAGCTTTTGTTCTAGTGCAGAACCATTTAGCAATAAACACTTCATGAATTTGAATTTCCTTTTAACCTAAAATATTACAGTTCTGGATTTGATTTTTCTTTTCCCTTTTGTTTCATGTGACATCTGGACTGTTCAGGGAGTGTTATTCCATCTTAAAATGGGAGAAGTTGTCTTTTTGAGCAGTGGAGGTTTTATGGATTGAGTAGAATAATGAACACGTAGAGAAAAGATAATACAGCTGAGTATCGCCTTTCACATCTGGAAACATAAGACCTTTAATTGATTTAGAGGGGTTATTTTGTCCAAACACTTGCAATTAGCAGCTCTTAATCAGTAAAACACTTTGTAAGAAATCTGGCTTGGTGGGTAAATTGGTAAAAGGAGCAGGAGCAGCAGATATTGACGATTTCTTATCTCTTCTCCCAAAATCCTCTGTGTTCTGTGAGGATAGCTGGCTGGGTGGGAAACAGATCTGCATGTTGCTTTCTTCAAGCCACGGATTAAAGAATCAGGCTGGAAGAGGCTTTGAGTTCAACTGCTGTGCTCTGTCCCAGGGCAGGGTGGAGGTACCTTGATTATGATCTGCCTGTACCAGATTTTATGGAATATGATTTATGCAGCCTCAGGCCGTGGAGGCTGTGCCCTTGTGCTCCTCCTCCCAAACTCCATTTTTTATCTGCTTGAAGCTCCCCATATAGAGGGTACCTTGTGTGAATGTTTTCCTCTCTCTTTGGCCATGTTTAGGTGGAAGGGACTTGAGAGCCGAGCAGGAAGGTGGATTATTGCTGCGAGGATGAGCGGGCGTTGCTAGAGATGATCTGTGGTTCGGTCCGGCTGGAGCTGTCTGAATGAAGCGATGGGCTGTGCCTCCGCCAAGCATGTGTCTACTGTTCAAAATGAAGAGGAAACTCAGAAGGGCAAGAACTACCAGAACGGAGATGTGTTTGGGGGTGAGTGTTGCAGGGTTGGCTTTCTCCCAGCACCATGAATGTTCTGGAAGGTGTACGAGGGAGTGTTAACCTCTCATGAAACATAAAGCAAAATGCGTGTTAAAATATCTCCCAATGACAGAGCAGTTGGCCCATCCAGGGGAGGGTACCGTGACACTTCACAGAGGTGAAATCCTTAGTGAAAAATAACATTTTAAGTGACATACAGTACTACACTGTCTTTACCTCCACAAATCCTGGAATAGTTCAAAGACAACGAGTTGCACGACCCCCTCATGTATTTATGTATGTGTCTCTGTTATATGTTTGTCATTGGGTACCAACATAGTTGACTCATTTCCTAAAAATAAAAATCTGTTCAGTAAGAAATGTAATTCCTCACTTCTGTTGTCCTGTAAAGCAATAAAACATTAGTTGTGAAGTCCTGTAGCAAACAGGGTTTGAAGGTACAATGAAACTAGAAACTGAGGGGTTTAGTGGTACTGGGAAGCTGGGAGTGTGGGATGAAAACATCTGTTTCACTGTGAAGACTTGTCTGTGATCCAGGTCTTGTGCATCAGGAGGGGTAAAGTGGTAGGAGAGAGAATCATAGTCAGCTTCATGGGGGTTTTTTTGCTCCAGATTCTCTTAGTATACATGACGTGTTTTTTAGAGAAAGATGTAAATCTTTAAATACAGATTCTGAAATGTCAGGAATTATCTGAAAGCCTGTTCAGAAACGAAATTTCTAGATCTGCCCGGATGCCTGTCTGAAAGTTAAGTCAGCTGTGAATAAGCTGCCTTGATACTGTTATTCTTAAAGCAGGTGCCTTGGTACTGAGTACATCAAACCTTCCTGGTATTTTTTTCCAGCCTTTCTGAGGGCTACCTTGCTCTCCCAGTGGATCCCAGAGTAAGAATTCCCAGAGGTGTTACCTGAAGAGAAAGTAGTTGTTGAACAAACTTCAGGACTGTTCAGTGCTCCTTCTCATCCCTGGGAGGTGCTGGATTTGGAATTATGATCTCAGTACATTGCTTTTTGTTTAAAATAGGCTTTTAAGTTGCTGTCATAAACAGAAAATTCTGTCAGTTGTTCAAGGGAATTTGAGTTTAGATTTTAGCTTATACTTAGTGAGGGAGCAATTTTTGGCAAAATGTGAGTCTCAGTCTTTTTTTTCTTTTTTTTGGTGTGGCTTAACCACATGCTGTGGGCCAAAGGCCGTAACTTTAACACAGGAAACTTAAAGTAGCTTCTGGAGTCAGAGGATCAAGAAGATTGAAGGGATTTTAAAAGGCTCCCATTTATAGGGCTGGACTGGTGTCAGCAATATCATTTAGCTATTCTGGGATCCATTTGAGGGCTGTTAGTCGTTCTGTATTTTACTGTTGGGAGTCCTACCTGCTGTTAACCATTTTCTAGCCCATGCTTTAGTTTAGGTGTGGGATTTGTCATTCCTAAAGATCTGAGTCCATGACTGATTCCTTCTTAGCAGAGCTGGAGTCTGACTTAACTCATTAAATGGTAACCATAGAAGTCACATTTTTCCCTTGCTGGTGAAAGATGGCTTCTAGGTCAGAACTGGGTGCATGAGGAGGTTGAGCTGGAGTTTTACGATCATCCAGTGCCACCCCCTGCTCTAAGCCCTGTCCAATCTGGCCTTGGACACTTCCAGGGATCCAGGGGCAGCCACAGCTTCTCTGGGCACCCTGTGCCAGGGCCTCCCCACCCATCAGGGTGGGGAATTTTCTTATTTCTGGAAAGGGACAGGAAGTGTCTCACCCAGCCAGTGGCCATGACCAGAGTACCTGTGCTGCCTGTAGAGATTAAAAATTCCCTGTGGTATGACTAGGCAGAGCTAAACCAAGGTGAGTGATAGGGAAATGAGGAGCCAGGAGGTGATGGAAAGGGAATTACAGGTTAGTTTTTGGGGAGGAGGCTGCAAAGTAAAGGAAACAGAAGTCAGGTAGGGTTGGAAGGTCGCCGATGTGTCAGTAACACCCTGAGAATATCAGTGAGCATAAACCACAGTGTGCATGGACAGTGAACACAGGCAGTGCTGGCAGCTGGGGACTAATGTGACATCAAGTGTCTGTGCAGAGCTAGCAGGGATGAGCCTCATGGCTGTGATAGCCACACTGCCTCAGATGCTTCACAAGGGGAGGAAATCCTGAGGGATTTGGTACAGCCATGAGAGGATTAAAGGAAAAGAGCAGAGTACTGCTGCTGCCTTCCCTGGGCAGGCAGTGGGGTCTGAGGGATGTGGCTGACAGGAAATTGCCCCTCGCTGTGTGACCACACCCGAAGGGAAACAGTTCACCTTCCTTCCTTTAGCATCTTCCCCAGACAAACTGCAGGCAGAAAGTGTCAATAGTAAGGATTGTGCTTTCCAGTTAAGCAATGTTTGGCCTTCTTCCCCCCATGAGTAGTTTTTACTTGACTGAGCTTCTCAGAGTGGTGCAGTTCTGCTTTGGCTCTTCCTCAGAACCTCTGGATCTATTTTTCTTCTTTCATGGTGGGATTGATTGCAGCCAAGTCTATTGGCTGTTGGGAGATCATGGCTTCTGAGAGATTTGGGGGTTTTTTTTAGGTTTTAAAAGTCACTGCAGGTTAGGATTGATCCCCAGTACCCTATTTCTTCCCCAGCTTTTAACCTTTTATTTTTAGCTGAGCAGACACATTGAGCCAGGCGCTTGCTGTGAATTTGAAACCCTGATATTCAAAACTGAGAAACCCATCATGAAGCCCATGAATTCTATAAGAACAAATCCTGGTAAATGAAACATAAAAATTTCCACCCTATCCCAAACTGTAGAAGTCATGCTGCATTTTACTGTAATATATATTTAAATAATTGAGTTAGCAGGCCTATCAAAGGAGATGTTCTAGAGAAGATTGAATATAATATGATTATTATGTCTGTTGGTCTCTAATGACTTTAAAATCCCTATAATAAGGATAGAAATAATAAATCTTCATTTATTCATCATTCCACTTCAAAGCTGATTTCCAGGGCAGTTCATAAGAACCATAATATGTAAATACCAATGAAGAACAAAATGCCATGATAGAGTCTTGAGCATTGTTGATTTCAGCATATGATTTAATAATAGAACATCTCTTGTAGATTAATTTTATTTGTGCCTTTATAAAAAAAATTATGGGATGTTCATTTGGGGAGGAGGTTATTGAAGTAATTCTTTCTATAAGAAAGTAAGCTGTAATGTGATTTGGGAAGAAAAATATTCTAGAATCTGTTCATTAATCTGAGAGGCTTAATCCAGATGTTTCCATGGAGCTCTTGGATGCTTTGCAGAAGAGGGAGTGAACATGTCAGGTAGGAATTTTCTGAAAAAATGGGGATATCATGGTGAGATTTCTGTCATTAAGAGCAGCTCCAATGGCTAAACCTGTCTAAATAAAGCTGAATGCAAAGCACAATAGTTTATAAGCCACTTTATCTCAGAACAGCTGGGAGAAGGTTAGGAAAGGAAATCTTCAGCAGTGGAATATTGTAATGAGATTGAAAAACTGATTAATGCACAAGGCCAGGCTGGACGGGACTTGGAGCAAGCTGGGATAGTGGAAGGTGTCTGTGCCCCTGGCAGGGGTGGAATGAAATGGACTCTAAGACCTCTCCCAACCCAAACCATTCTGGGGTTCTATGATTGTATCAGATTGCTTCAAAAGCTCTAGGGCAGTTTTCTTTCTCATGTTGATGTTCCTTTCTTCTTATGTGTTTTATGGGATTGTCTCCCTTCTGTTCATCCCTGTCTTGTGACAGGTATTGCCTTCCTTGTCTCTGTCAAAGACAGCAGAATCCTGACTTAGTTTGAAGTAAATGCCAAATTGCTAAATTAATTGAAACCTTTAAAATATGTCCATTCTGTGCAGCAGGAGAATAACAAGGGGGAATTTGGACTATGATTTACCTTTCCTAAATATGCGTTGTCATCTCCAAAAATAATGTGTCCAAACCTTTATAGAGATTAGTTTGCTTTGAAGGCTCTTTCCTTAACAGGCCAGAAGTATTGTCTTACTGAAAACTTCAGTCTTGGGATGTGGCTCAGGACAATTCAAAATACCTCTAGGCCTGGCAAGACTGTTCAGATGTCCTTAATTAATATGAGGTAACTTCTAAATCCATCTTGTTCCAGGACACAAAGTTCTGGAGGTCATCTGGCCATTTGAAGTGGGGAAGTTTTCAGTTAAAATTTTCAGTCAGAAAAGTGTTTTCAGTGAATAACACCTTCCTGTTGTTACACCAGTATAACCCCTCTCCGTTCCCCTCAATTGTCAGGTGAAAAAAAAAAGCTAAAATTGAAAACGAGAATTTCTTTTTTCTAGAAGATGGTGTGGCTATCCTCAGTGAGCTGAAGCTGTCTGGAATGCTGTAGCTTAAGCAGCAGAACTTGTGTCCTGTCAAGTGTGGGTGTGTGCTGGGATCAGAAGGTCTCCCTGCACCCAAACACACAGTTCCCTGGGCCTGGCAGCCTTTATTTGATGGAGTGTGATGCTGATGGAAACTCCATGAGGAGCTGCTCCAGCTCGTGTGTCTGTCCTGATACGTGCTGCAGTATCAGCTCTTACTCATACTGGGGACAGATGCATAAGGGGACCAGCCCCATGCTGTGTCCTAATTCCATACTTTGAGACTGTAACTTTTTTAAAGGACATTTTCAGGCGTGAAAAATATTTCTGGTACAATCACAGGCACTTGTTCTTAGTCCAAGCTCTGTGGAAGTGAGTGGCCTGTAGGCACCCATGCTCTGAAAACTCGGTCTCAGGGGTCTAAAACCAAATATCACAGTGAGTTTCAAAGGAGGAGATTTTCATTGCTTAAATTCAGACTCTGGCTGAGCTCCTGGAAGGGAAGGTTTCATGGTGTTCATGGTTTCAGCAGCTCATGTTGTAAAGTAGATCTTGTTCCAGTGCTTGAAAGCTGAAGAAAAGCAGATGAGTGAGTGAGTCCGTTGCAGCAGAGGGTTGAAGTGCACAAGCATCTTCCAGAATTGTACTGGACTCTGTGTTTTAACTGCCACAGGGCAGGTTTAGATTAGGGATTGTGAAGAAATTCCTCCCTGTGAGGGTGGGGAGGCCCTGGCACAGGGTGCCCAGGGAAGCTGTGGCTGCCCCTGGATCCCTGGAAGTGTCCAAGGCCAAATTGAACAGGGGTTGGAGCGACCTGTGATAGTGGGAGATGTCCCTGCCCATGGCAGGGGTGGGATGGGATAATTAAGATCTCTTCCAACCCAAACCATTCTGTGATTCTGTGATTCTCTTTCCTTGCCTTGTTTAGCAATTTGTTGATAGCCTACCTCTTATCTAAGTAAACAGGGGGAAGTCCTAAACAAGTGTTTCAGGAAGTGAGAGAAATGAATAGAACCTAACCCTACCTACCCTGGTTATATTCACATGGGAAATGTAACAAAATTGCATGTGTTATCTAGGTTTATGATGTATTTGTGTAACTCTGAGAACACCCTTGGTAAGTCAATAATTTACTATTTTGTTACCATAAGGAAGCAACAGAGTTTAAAGTAAATCAAAACAAAACCAAAGTGCACCCTCAGGCTTTGTCTAGTTATGTATTCATGATCAATATGTGCAAAGAAAGTGTTTTCCACATGAATTAAAACTGTATTTTCACCTTTTATGTGTAGAAGTGGCTCATCTTTTTAGCTCTTGGAAAAGGTGCTGCTTTTGCAGAAGAGGGAAGAGGCTGCTCTGGACTGTGGGTTGTCTCTGAGTAGTAACAAAACAAGCTCTTCCTCCCTCTCCAGCAAGGAAATATAGACATATAGATATATAAAGAATACAGAAAGAGCAGTCCCAGGCATGGCAATGAACCAGATCCAGGGAATGCAGTGAGGAGCACCAGGAGACGAGGCTGGAGACAGGGAGAGGAGAGATGGGAGAGAAGATACCTACAGTGTGGGGCTGAGGTCCCTCCAGGAGATGGGACCAAAGGCAGGACTAGAGACAGGCAGACGTGCCCTGGCAGGGACTGGAGGCCCAAGTCTCAGCAGAAACAAAGCTCCTGGATCCACGGGCAGGAGATGCAGGTGGGCTCTCAAGGGGCTGGCTGTGGCCTCAGTGCATGCAGGACTCTGACAGCAGCTGCCCATTAATTGTGGTCTGTATGTAATAATGGTAATTGAAATAGTTCTCCCTTCTTCTACTCTTTTCCCCATTTATTTTCCCCCTTGGAAGTGCAGAAACACTGATCTGGTGTTCCTTAGGGGTGACATCCAGGTCTGTGGAAAGGTTCCTGCAGGCTCCAAGAAGGTACCTTGCCTCTTGCTGCAAGATTGGTTTTCAGTGTCTATTTTCACTGATCAGAGATCTCAGCAGAGAAGAAAATGAGTTCAGAAGTGATGGGACAGTAGCTTTTTAGATACGTGGGTGCTGGAAAATTACTTAGTTGTAAATGGTTCAGGCAGTAGAGCAGCAGTGTTTGAAGATATTTCTCGGTGCTTATTTGAAAAGAATAATCAGAAAGACCCAAGAAAAGATGCCTTTCATGAATGGATAGAAGATCTTTGCCATGGAAAGGTTGCTGAGCTTTTCCTACCTGAAAGAGAGTTGGACTTAGAACAGGTGTCCATAAATTAGTTAGACGGCCCTTGCACTTTATAGTGACCTTCTTCTGTTGGTTAATCTTCTTGGACTGTTTTTACAACCCCTTGTCATGGTATTAGATGAGGGAGTTACTCTGCAAAGTCATTCTCCTTTGTGGAAGGGAGCTGTTTTTATCCAGATCTTTGAAGTGCTAGGTTTGGAATGATACACACACAGCTGGACTTGACACTCCGAGTGGGGATTTACAGTACAGAGACAGGAGGTGAGCCAAGGTGGAGAAACAGTTGATATTCTTGTTTTAGGAGCAGAAATTAATCACAGGCATGTCATCACTTCCTTGCTTCTTATTTTCATGTGAGCTTTCCCCTTTTGCAAGCTCTGTGTTGGCATCAGAGCACCCAGAGAGCGACCAGAGGGCAGGGGGCTCCAAGGGACCCTGAGTCTCTGCAGTCCCTGGAGTGTGGGCAGGGGGAATGTGCTGTTATTCTAGGGAGTGACCTTTCCTCCAAGCTGCTTAGCTCCATGGAGAGTCCAGTCCCAGCCCATACAGATGAAATGCAAGGGGTGTGCATTTCACAATTGCATTAGTGGGCTATAAATAGGGCCATACATCCGCCTTTGGCGCTGGCTAAAGAGGAGCCAGGATGTGTTTTCTGGCAGCCTTGGTGCTAAAGGAAATCCGTGTCTTTTATGGTACAGACACACTTAGTTTTTCACCTAATCTTTTAAAGGCAATCTCTGGCATTCATTGCCTACTTGTGGGTGCAAACAAGGAAAAATCATGGTAAAAATGCCATGTACTTTCAATTACTGCAGTGTTCCTTTAGCCATTTTCCAAGAGTTTTATTACTGAGCCACAAATTTGGAGAAATAAAAAGCCAAGAGAAAACCCCAAAGCCTAAAATTTGGCCGGAAAAGACTCACTCTGGGGAATAATTCCCAATTCCCCAGGTAAGCCTTGTGTAGCTGCATGGGTGTGTATTCATTTCAGCAACACAAGGCTGAAATTTTTAAGGCTATAATTTTATAGTAGGAAATATCTACTGGGAGAAATAGCTGTTAAATACAAAGAAAAGGTACCTGACCAGTAAGTATTTGTGTATCTTTGGCATACACAGCCAAAGGTGCCTTTAGAGGGTAGAGGAAGTGAACGTAGAAGGCATTTCTCCAGGAGGTAATTCTCCAACACACTGTGCCATTATGGGTATTTCAAATAACTATTACAACCAAATGGTCTCATGTTCTCCTTGGTCAGAGGCCCAAGACTGACAGTGTTCTGTCTTGAGCTAACAGCAGAAAAAAATGGAAAAAATGGAAAATATTAAGACTTCTGCCTCATGTGCTTGTGAAAAACAAAGCCTGGCTTCTGCTGAGTGGGTGTCATTATGCCCTGCCATGCACCTTTTATTCTTACCTGTATGAGCGGGGGCTCTGGCAGAAAGGATCAGGTTTAAAGTGCTTTTAAATTCTGTTTTTCCTTTCTGCTCTTGTCACAGGAGCACTGCAGGGGCTGTTCAGGCAACTCGGATGCAGAGCACTTCATGTTCTGTGGTACTGGGAAGGAGCACGCAGTCACCTTTGTTTCAGGAGTTATGGCACCAGGAATGATGTTGAGCTATTCAGAGGGAAAAAGAGGGGCTATAGTGGTTTGGTTTTCTCCACTAAAGTCTCCTAAATTGTGCAATGTAGTATTTGTTATAATTACGTGCATATCATCCCCTGAATTTGTTGTCAAGTGGTCACAGCCCCCAAGGCTGCCAGAGCTCCAGGAGCATTTGGACAATGCTCAGGGATGCACAGACTGGGATTGTTGGGGTGTCTGGGCAGGGACAGGGGTTGGACTGGATGATCCTGGTGGGTCCTTTCCATCTCAGCAGATTTTATGATCTTCTGATTCCATGATATACTGTATTTCTAACTGTAGGAACTGGGTGCATCTTGAGATCTTTTTAAGGTGAAAATACTCGTCTAATACAAGTGCTCTAAGCACATATTTCTTATTTTGATTATTTTTAGCTATTACTACACTCTTGTTTTTTTCCCAGACATCAGTATTTTGCTTTCTTTAAAAAAGTGTTACCCAAAGGGAAGGGAAGAAGGCATGGAAAATCTGTAGCCAGAGTAAAATATTAATATTTCCAATAGAATACTTTTGGAGCTGCTAGATGGTCTGTAAGTAAAATAATGTAATTAACTTCTGTATCTTTTGCATCTGGAAATGTGCGCTGTGTTTTATAAATCAAGTTTTCGTTAGATCTCCCCTCTTGGTTTAAAGGAATTTTGACAGTGAAGAGATGTTACTGGTTCTGGGTATTTATTCAGTCTCTTCCATATTGGAATTAATAAAAACAAGATAGCTGCTGATTCACAAACACTCTTTGAGGTCCATGAGCAGGGAAAATTTGATAGCTTAATATTAATAGAAAAAAGTTACTATGCCAGAAAGGGTATGAAAATCCATTTCAAGTCATACGTTGCGGGGCAACAATCTCATTTAATAGTTGACTGATTGAGAACAGCATTTCTTGTTAAGGAAAGAGGAATTGGCTTTTTTATTGACAAGGAAACTGAAGGCACCTCATTCTGTGTTTGCAATAATAGGAGGTGTGTAATTTCGAGGGTATGGAGTGGTAATGACTTATTTTCCAGAGAACACTTGGGGTGGCTCTGTTCAGGAATGGTTTTGGGTGGATGGATACCTAGAGGGGCTGTAAGAGGCAGGGCCTCCTGTGCTGCACAAGGGATGCTCCCAGAAATGGTCAGTTAGGTATTTTTCCTGGAGTTCAATAGTCCCTGACTGGTTCTGTGCCAAAGTGAGGAATGTTCAGTGGAGTACACAGACAGATGGGGGTGGGGGGGAGGGTCAACAGGGACTGGGAGTTTCATTAATGGCATTGAAAAACCTGAAAAGAATTAAATATTTTGTGCTTGGTGGGGTTTTTTTTAACTTTCTGAGGGAGAATTTCAAACCAGAGCAGTGAAATGGAATTGAAGGAGCCTTTCCAAGCTGGCTGTGCTGTGCTGTGTTCAAGACAGCCTGGATCCAGACACCCACCTGGGGGCTTCATATGAGCAGTTTCATATTTTCAGCTTCATATTTTCAAGGCACAGACTCTGTGTTTTCCTCCTGTCCATTCCTTTAATTAATCTCTCTGCTGCTTGTTTCCTCTCCTGCTTTCATTTCTCAATTTCATCTTTTTAGTAGGCTAGATAATTGTATTTACTGGGTATCCTTCCTGCCAAGCACCGTGGCTGTAATCTCCTCCACCTGAGAAATGGTTTCCTTTGAACAACCTGGCATCTGCCTCAAAGTTATGTGTTAATTAAATGAAAACAAAAAGGTAAAAAAAAGTGTCTGTGTATATATATGTATATATATGTATATATGAATTATATAGTTTCAGCAAGCAGAAATCTGGGTAGCTGAAAGATAGTTATGAGTGCACACCACCAGCACTGTTCTTTGGCTTTGTAATTATAGAGGAGTGCACAAAAGTCTTTAATTATATGATCACATGGCAGGTTTTTTCAATACCATCTCACATATGGTGTTTCCTTGGATCTTGAACACAAAGACAGTATGAGCAAGGCAGAAATTATGTGTTTAGCATTAACTGGATTTGGGGATGTTGAGGTTGTATTTTAAAATCTTTCCTGAGATAATGAAATGGCCTCTGAGGCTGTGGTTCCTCTGACCTGCCTACAACTAAGATAGACCTGGCAGAAACAGGGCAGTAGGCCTGTGCCCCTGGTGTAAGGTTAGTTAAAACAATCCTTAATTCATAACGTGATAGAAAATTGTATGTACAACTCCAGTTTTCACAGGGCTTAGACTCTATGACAGCTCAAAACGTAGAGTAGCCTTGGGGGCTTTTTGACCAAGAAGAAACCAAGCAGTGGTAGGAACTAAGAAGAAAAAACAAGTAGAGGGAACTAAGAAGAAACCAAGTGAAGATGGGAAGCAAGTTACCCCCTCCTTGATTTGTATCAGCTGATGTACGGTGGTTTGTTTCTGCAAGTCACGTGCCAAATGTGAAAATTAAACCTGTAGAAACAAGGGAGCTAAATTAAGGCTTCATTATCACCTGCCACCTTTAGACTGGGGGGAAAGGAATCAGAAAACCCAGGATACACAGACTGAGGCACCCAAGGAGCAGCAGCACCACAGGGGTTGGGATAGTGCCTTTTCCCACAGGCAGACATCAGGCTGGGAGAGGACAGTTTCCCAAGGGATGGAGAGCTGTGAGAGGTTTGCAGCTCTGGAAACTGCTGACAGTGCTGGTGAGGGGTGGGTTAATACAGCATCACGAGGGTTTGTGCTTCTCCAGCAGCAAAGATCAAGATCATGTCCAGGACAGTTAATGGAGCTGTGTTCTGTCAGACCTGTTGGCCTCAGAGATTGCTGCTGAAATGTCGTGGTTTGGGCTTGCAGGAGGGAGGTTTGATAAAGTAGAAGGGAAGTTGCTAATTTTTTCAGGTAGGCATCACCCTCGAGGGAGTGAATGTTTCACAGAGCACTGGGCATGTCATAGAGCTGCTGGATAGCTTAGAAAAGAGCTACCCCTGTCTCACTGAATGTCCTTCCAATTCTACAGGAATCCTCCATTTAGGGACTGGCTTTTGTTACACTGAATGTCTCAATCCCTTTTTTTCCTCCAGAAAACCAGCTCTAGTGGTCACATCTGCCTTGTGCAGAAGCAGTGGTTGGCATTCCGTGAGTACATGTTAGGGTTGTGTAGGAAGAAGAAAAAGAGCTTGAGGGTGGGCTTTGCAGATGTGCTGTGATCTGTGTGCTGTGCTGATTTTTAAAGAGCTGTTCTGTCAGAGGATTTAGATTTTGTTGGCAGAATTGGTGTGTTGTTTGTGTACCTGTTCTCTGTTTAGTATCTGGTAGTGTCCACTGCCTCAACTCCCAACAGTGGCAGTATTTTTAGATTGGATTAGGGTAAGGTAAATTAATTTGGGAAATCCGAACGAGCATTTTCAGATAATCCTTTGAGAAAAATGGGTTGGCTTATTTCCTAAGCTATTTTTGTTATTCTATTCATGTTAGTAAAACCATCATCACTTGGATCAAGAATTGCCTGTGAATTGATAGCTTTAAGGGTTGGTAAGAGAAGAAGATAACAGGCTGCTCACCCAATACTGGTTGGCCTCCAACAAAATTTCACTCCCAGTCCACATCCAAGTGGTTCAAAAACCCTGCCCCACACTGAGCAAATGCTTCAACCCTGTAGAATCACATGAACCATAGAGCTGCTGCTTTCTGTGAGTGCTTGAGGCTGGACCTAAGAAGATAATTTAGATATCCTCCATTTCTTAATATTTAGTTCAAGAAATATTAGTTTGCAGGATTTTTGCAACTACTCTCTCTGACTGTTGACTTTTTTGGGGGTTTTTGATGTGAGTTCCCTGGTATCCAGGCAGTTGATAGCCACATACATAACAGAGATGGAATAACCTAAGAAGCTCATCTCACCCTTCCAGTCTTCCAGACCAGTTGGACATGAACCTGTGGCACTCAAGGTTGATGACTCAGGTGGTAGGAGCTGCAGCCACCCAAGCAATTTAATTCTGCTCCCTGACTGTCCTGGTGATCTGTGATTTTGGTTTTTCTCCTGATGGGTGGCCTGGCTCTTTCTAGAGCTGAGCCTACCACTGCTCATGTCCTCCCAGTGCAGCTGTGGATCTTGGGAGTGTTCCTCCTTCCCTGGAGATGGGCTCCAGGAGAGCTGCATCCAGCTCCAGCATCCCAGCACAGGCAGGACATGGAGCTGTTGGAGCCAGTCCACAGGAGGCTGTCAGGATGATCAGAGGAAGGGAGCAGCTTTGCTGGGAGGGAAGGCTGGGAGAATTAGGATTGTTTAGCCTGGAGAAGAGAAGATTCAGACCTTCCAGTGGCCTTTCAGTGCCTGAAGGGAGCCGACAAAAAAGATGGAGTGACTGTTTACAAGGGGTGGAGTGACAAAGGGGAATGTCTTCCCTCTGCCAGGGGTAGATGGGATATTGTGAAGAAATTCCTCCCTGTGAGGGTAGGGAGGCCCTGGCACAGGGTACCCAGAGAAGCTGTGGCTGCCCCTGGATCCCTGGCAGTGTCCAAGGCCAGGTTGAATGGGGCTTGGAGCACCCTGGGACAGTGGAAGGGGTCCCTGCCCATGGCAGCGCGGGGAATTAGATGATTTTTAAGGTCCCGTCCCACCCAAACCATTTTGGGATGTTTGGCATGTTCTGTGCTCGGCATCTAAGTGGCTCACCTGCTGTTCTATGTTTCACTTCAATTGCATCAAAATCTCTTATGGTTCTTAACAAATATTTTTAGAAAAAGCAATTCAGTCTTTTATCTAAATATAGCTTTGAGCTTTCAAGCCTTTGGGAGAGGGGAGCACGTGAAGCTTTGATCCGTGGCATTTGCAGCAGTAGGAGCACTTTCTGCACCTGGCAGAAGTAACTACAGTGCAGAGGAATTTGTTAGACAGAAAGCTCCTATTTTACAGAACAGACGTGTGGTTAAGTGTGGATGGAGGATAAATCTTGGCATGTCGTGTGATAGAAAGGCAAGAGAAACTGCAGAAAAATATGTGGCACAGGAAAATAAAAGTGTGTTTAGAAACTTCCCTCTTGGAGGTATGACTGAAGTACCACTCACCTCCTGCCTGATACTTGATATCTTGCTAAAAATAGAGAAGAGGCTCACCCATCCTCCCTCTTGGTGACAGTGGAACCAAATCTGTTTGTCCTTAGGTGTCTGAAATGGGAATACTGTGTAAATCAGCATTCTATTCATTTACATATTTAAAGGCTTGCTGTTTAACCAAATATTTCTTCAAAAGTCACAGTGACTCTAGATATATTTGACAAAGTTATACTTATTTCTAGTCTTGTTCTTTCCTTTAAACTGAGCTAGAATTAGTGTCATTGCCCATATTCCTGTGGTAAAGGCACTTATAGCCTTGTCTGGAAGTGCTGAAGACATTTTTCTCATGGGAACCACCACAGTTTTGTGTCCCCCACCCAGTAATTGTTTCAATATTCTAAGTTGATATGCTCATTTATCATCGAAATTGTTATTAATGAGTGCTTTTTTCTTTGTCACATTGTCATGGTAACTGGGTGACATGTTTGAGTGGAATTATCTGTTTCCAGATGGAGATCTTCATTCATAAGATTTGCCTGCTGAGAATTTTTGCAGCATATTCAATTTCAAAATTCTTCTTTCCTATGCCTTTCCACGGTTTGCAGCTAGAAGCGTTCCTGCTTTCTGGTTTATATCCTGTGATTTTGTGGTGGGTGTTATGCTTGCAATATTTCTGTCTTTTGTGGTTCATTTATGCTGTTTTTCTTTTGATTTAATTGAGTTGCTTTTCTTCAACTCAGGATGCTGTGACAGTCCTGTAAAGCCATTCCTCCCCCATATGAGTTACTGGAAATTTTCTCTTTTTATATAATACACCACATAATAGAAGACAGGTCTTGATTTTGTTTTGCTCTTGAAAGGAGCATAAGGATGCGTTTCTCTTTATATATAATATGTCACATTCTGAATGATAGTGTCCTAATTTCTTTTTTATCATATTCACTACCTGATTTTTAGTTCTATACCAGAAAGAAGCATGAACATGTTTCACTTCTCTTTTTAATATAAAACTGTGTTTAGGAAAAAGACCAAGGTAAACATGCACAGAGTACAGATTTCCTTTATCCTGAACTTCTTACAGTTTTAAAGGTCTTGTTGCCTGCCAGACTTAATGAGGTCCTACTGGATCTCAGTCAACATTTCAGGATTTCTCTGGATTTGTTTCTGATCACTCAGACCAAAATACCTCAAAATCCTGCGTTTACTTCAGTAGAAATCAGAAGGTAAAACTTCAAAGATGGTTTTTATCATCCTTTACTTCTTCAGCTCCAGGTCACTCTTACCTCATTGAGCAAAACCAGGTTAGCAGTTTGCCCATACCTACAGGAAAGGCATTAAGGGCTCATTCATCCAACCTGTCTTTAATCTAATTTTCATATTCATCTAAAACTATTAATGCCAGTACACCTCATGATCTACTTCAAGTTCTGTGCATTGCATAAACATCCCTTTTGCAATTGCAGTGCTTTCATCCTGCCAGTAAGTTTAGAACAAGAACAATCTCATAAATAGCTCAGAATCTGTAGTTTCTGAACACCTTACCTTATGTGTAAAGTATCTATAGAAGACAAATTTTGTCTTCACCTAGTCAAAAAAAGTCTATATATCATTGTGTCCTCCCAAAAATAACATAATGCAGTGCAAGACCCATCTTCTGCAAATAATGACTTGATTTTAATTCCTGTATTTGGCATATTTGAAATAAAGGATGTTATCTTACCTGTAAATAAGGTGTTACTTCTCTGTTACACCAGCAAGCAGTGTCCTCTCTAGCTGTATAATTCTGTATAATTACTTAGCTGTTCTTTTCCCTTGCAAAGTGGAATCATATCTATTTATACCTCCTTCCAGCAAGAGACCACTCAATACTAACAGATGTTACCAATGCATTATATCAGTGCTCCTTGTTTTAAAGGAAGTATTTTGCCTGTGATAGGGAGCTAGGAGAGCTTATGAGTAATGATGTTGCTTCAAACATGATGAATCTCTGATCTGTTCCCTTCATTTCTGTGTGTAGCTGATAAAACAGTTGTTGATGGCTCAGTTACCAACCAAAATGAAGCTGATCCCTGGTTTTCCACAGGCAGGTGCTGCATTTGCCTTCTGGTCTGATCTTGGTGCGTGCATGGCTTGCACAGAGCCCCTGGGATTGCTGGAGCTGGAAACTGCTTGGCACCCAGGGCTGCTCATCACTCCTCAAGGCACTGGAGCCTGAGTGCCAGCCCCTCAACCCCTTCCCCAGTGTGTCTCATGCCAGGA
This sequence comes from Illadopsis cleaveri, assembly GCA_013399915.1. Classification (NCBI taxonomy): domain Eukaryota; kingdom Metazoa; phylum Chordata; class Aves; order Passeriformes; family Timaliidae; genus Illadopsis; species Illadopsis cleaveri. The sequence goes on along the minus strand of VXBB01003037.1, from coordinate 78,440 downwards.
GATAATCTCTTGGCCTTTAAAGGAGATGCTCAGCTTTAGATTGTGTCAAAGCTTTATTGCTTTTTGAGATACAAGCAGAGATTTCTTCTGCTCAAAGAAATCTTCTGCCCTCCATTTTAGCCAGGACATTTATATTAATTTTGTAAGACACTTCTGTTACTAGGCTGATTCTGCCAACATGTGCAGGGGCTTCCTGATTTTTTTTTTTTTCTTACCTGTATCCACAGAATCACAGAATGGGCTTGGATTGAAAAGGATCTTAAAGCCCATCCAGTGCCATCCCCTGCCGTGGGCAGGGACACTTTCCACTAGCCCAGGTTGCTCCAAGCCCAATCCAGCCTGGCCTTGGACACTTCCAGGGATCCAGGGGCAGCCACAGCTTCTCTGGGCACCCTGTGCCAGGGCTTCCCCACCCTCACAGGGAGGAATTCCTTCCCAATATCCCATCTAACCCTGACTCAATGGGAAGCCATTCTCCTAAGGAAAAGTTGTATTTCTCCAAAGTAAGAGTTGCTGTTTGCTGTGGTGGATTCAACTTGTCCAAAAAATGTTATGAAAAATGACTGGTTTATTTTTGGAAATTTTCTTGCTGCTGCATATCTTGGGCATAAATTATCCAGGTGTCTGCACTTGTGCAGTTGGTAGGATCAGCTGTGCCGGAGATAATTGAATACTTATTGGATCATCAGGAAAGTGGTGAAGTTTACTAACACTGCTGGAAATATCTCTGGAAATATCTTAAGAAATCTGTGCAAAGTTCTCTGCCACCAGTTCAGAGCTACTTGGTGCATCTTGCAAATGATGCAGCATTTGAAGGATGTGTGCCCATGTTCATTGTGAATTTAAAACTTCTGATCTCTAAGAAGACTCCATCCTGTCCAGGTGTATCAAAATTTCACATGTCAGTCTGATTATCCTGGCTATCAGTCAGAACTCCTTGGTGCCCTGGTTGACTTGCTCCAAGGGATGATGTGTCCAAGGCAAGATCCCTCCTATACCGTCCCCACAAGATCAGCTGCTGCCTGGATGTGGTGTCTGATCACAATTAATCTCTTGGAATTAGCAGCAGACACGTTTCAAGGTGATTTTTGCCATGGAACGTCAGCCCCTCCATACCCTCCTCATTTTCCACAAGGCTGGGCTGAACTTCCTCTCTCCTCCAGTGCACACAGACTGGCTCTTAGTTGGGAAATGTCCTTTGTGCTGCTTTCTCTTGCTCATCTGTTTCCCCATTCAGACCCCTGTGTGCCTCTGTGGGAGTTTGATGCTTTTTCTGCGTGTGGGTTTTATTGCTAATCACAACAGAGAGCATTGAGGCAGGGAGGAAAATGTAAGTTAGATAATTGCAGTCAATCACTTACTTCTAATTCCCAGGCTTTATTGTGTTCAGCCCTTTTGGGTTTATGAATTGTCACCTCCAGACTAGCTGAATTACACTGAAAAAAAGGGAAAAAAAAGAAAAAAAAACGAACCCCCAAAACCTCAGAATTGTTCACATTTACCAATCTGATAATGTCTTACATTCCTCTATCTGATTTAAGGCGGATAGATTCAGTTTATTTGAACTGTGTAATAAAGAAAATGTATAGATGTGGACAAGTGCAAAACCATGATGTATTTTTTAAAATAAGATTGTTTTTTGAAACAAGTTTATTTTAAAAATAAGCCTTACTTTTCAAAGCAAGGCTTATTTAACTTCAAGACTCTGTGGTTAACAGTTTCCTGAAAACAACTTTGTCTAAATAATATTGATTCTTTTTTAAAAAATATAGTAACCCAGAAAAATCTGTTTGTGTTTTGTTTTCCCCTTAGTATAAGTGAGAGAAATTGCTTGAAAACCCAAAGAAAAAGAGGAGAGTTTTTGCAGTGTCTTCTAATTTGCCATATTTTGCCCTTTATTCTGAGCGTACTGTGACTCATTTCACTTTGTATTAATATTTTCCCCTTTTGTGGGATGAGGTTTCTCCTCTGCATTGTTTATCCTAGCTGGAGGAGGGTGGATGCACAACTCTGGGTGATTTTTCCAATAGATTAACATGTTACAAAGGTAACCAGACCAAAAGTGACTGAGCAAGGACAATGTTGGTCCTGCAAGAACTGGATTCATAGGCGGCAGGAAAGAACAGTTTCTCGTGAAATCCCAGAAATAGTTTCTCCTGAAATCTTGTCCTACCAAGGAAAAAAATTCCTTGTTGGAGCTTTGAGTTTACAGTGGTATAGCACCTGTATGTTAGATAGCATTTCCATACTGGGCTTAGAGCTGGGAATTCTAGTATTTGAAGAGCTGATAAATATTAGGGACAAACTAAGAATCTTACTTATCTTACTTATTTTCAGGCTGAATTCCTGTCTGGGTAATGTTTGTGTGCAGGAAAAATGGTTGGTGGGGGAAGTGGGAAGAGGAGGATGGTCAGCATGGGGCCTTTTCTTCAGAAATCATTCTATGACTGTGCATTGTGTCATTAGGAAAAAGAAAATTTTAAAAAGGGCAAAGTGGTTGTGGTGTGGGTTGGCTTTTTTCTAGCTTTTAACCTACATTTTCAGTAGCCTCCATCAGCTTTGCTGTGCAAGGAACGCCCATGAGCAGCCTTCTCTCGAGTAACCACTGTACATGGCTTGTTGGTCCACTGAGACTGAAAATCCAGGGAGGGTGCAGGAGCAAAGAACTTGTTTGTATTGAACATGTTAAACAGAAAACTAGGAATTTGGGAGAGGGTACACACCAAACATCCCTGTTTCCTGGTGCCATGACTATACTAGACCAGAGAGCTATTCTTATTGAAGCTTCAGGCAGGAGCAACTTCCTTGGTATTAGTCACTTGTAAGCCTTTGAAAAGATATAAATGTAATTTTTAGTTGCTTTGCTTAACTAGGGTCTATTCTAGTCAGCTGTTTTGGTTTTAGTTTGGTTTTTTTCCCAGCTGCTGAACTACACTGGTTCAAATTTATTTTTTTTCTTTTTTTTTTCTTGGTGCTCAGATGAGTATAGGATCAAACCAGTGGAAGAGGTCAAATACATGAAAAATGGGGGAGAAGATGATCAGAAAATAGCAGCCAGGAACCAAGAAAACTTGGTAAGGATTGAACTTATCACTTCTCTAATGAACTAACGTGGCTCTGGTTTGTACTGGAAAATGCAGCGTGCAGCACCCGCCAGCTCCGGCGAGAGGATTTTCTCCAAAACGTCACTACTCCCTGCAAGGCTCTCATGGAACATGCAAAATACGACTTTTTCCTGCTTGTCTTCCTGAATTAGGCTCTACTTGATCTTGGAGTGACTGCCTCCATGATTATAAGTCACTCCCCTCCCTTGCAGATCCGAAAATACGCTTTATTTGGAAATGTTTGTGTCTGTGTTACAAACAAGCTGGAGTAAAACAGCACTTCCCTGCCATTAAGAAAATGACCTACTTATGTAGATATTATTTACTCTACACTTGCTAGTTTTCTATATTTTAAAATTCCCAGAGAAGACAGTTTGGAACAGAAAAAACAATATATTCATAACACAGCAGTCACAAAAATTGTGTGTGTTTCTTTTGCCCCCATTTGAGCACTTTGCCAGCTTGTAGTTCCACTTAAGGGAGGGCAATCACAGGTAAACTCTTAGGACTACTTGAAATAACTAAGATGCTGTTGAAGCAGCTTAAAAATCATGGTTGAGTCACTTCTGAGAAGTTGTGTCTTCTCTTCTGAAGCTGAAGGACCGTAGGCTTTGTTATTGGCTGGCTGGGGCTTTTCCCAGTCCAAGTTTTCAAAGACATCCCACAATTCTTGCAGTTGGGTGCAAGTTCTCACATCTGGTTGCACTCATTCAGTGCAGCTTTTCTTCATATAGAATGGTTGAGTTTTCCCCCCTCCATCTGTAGGTCCAGAGGGGAAACAACAGCAGCAGATTCTAGAGGAACCATAACCATTATCACCTGCTGAGGATTTGCCTTTTGGCATTACTGGGCAGCTGTAGAAAAAGCCATTGTTTGGGATTTTTCTACTTTTCATGAAGATGTGAGCTCCAGCAACCTTGCTTCTTCGTATTTCCTCTCCTAGACACACATACTTACATTACACAACTGCAGGTGCATTCCTGTGGCAAATGGAGTTTATTTTGCTGCCCTGTCCTGTGGCTGAGCAGCAGGCAGTACAATTTCTCCTTCAACCTCCAGATCAGCTATTTGCTACCTGCAATTTTGCATTGCTGATGCTCTGATGGGTGGTGCAACTTCAGCTTGGAGCAGGATTTAAAGGGTTTTTTAGAAGTTTTTGACAGATTGTTGAGGAGTCCTGTGCAGGGCCAGGAGTTGGAGTCAGCGATCCCTGTGAGTCCCTTCCAGCTCTGGATATACTGTGATTCTGTGTTAGATTTTCAACTGGCCTTCAGCTGTAGTTAAATGAGAGTATTTGCAGAAGGTACCATGTCACTGGAATGACATGGAGGAAGAGGAAGAACTCAGGAAAACTCAGGTCTGCTGGGGTGACAAACTTGCTGAAGGTCTATTCAAAACTAGCTCAAGCTATTTTGCACTTTTCTTGGTGCTAGCTGTCTTGTAGCACCCAAGTGTTCACCTGATTAAATGTAGGAAGAGCACAGTGCTTCTTATTTTACTGTTGGTGGGTCATATTTGATGGGAGCAGTGAGTTATATTGGAAAATGTAACAATAAGGATTTGGAAGGCTGGTGTAGCTCTTCTCTTGTCATGTTTATCAGGAGAAAAAAAAAAAAAAAAGTCATTAACACAAGAAAGTCTTCAGCCAGACAGGATGGATGTGCTTTAAAACAAAAACTGTCTTGCCCACCAAGAAGGCTTTATTTTCCTTTTCCTCATCTTACTATAAGGAGATTACCTTGTCTGTAATATATGCAGCTTTTTAATCCTGGGAATTGTCAAGTCCTCGTCACTGCTGGTTTTTTTTAAAGGGGTTTCACTATTTGAGTTCTCCTTAGTAAACACATTTTAGCTCACTGCTTAGAGGATGGGTTAAGCTACCTATCACTGAGGCTTTCATTTCCTTAGCACATGTGAGAAGTTGGCAAGCACTTACATAATCCCATCTTCTCATCAGCCATTTCCAGGCAACTGAAATTTTAGGAACAAGAAAAGGCGGTGGGAGAACTGACTGGCCCTTTTTCCTCCTCTCTTGTTTCTTAATCCCACATTTCTTTATTGTCCACAGGGCTGCACATTCACATCCCCTTCAGAAACACAGCCCAGATGAGATGTGTAACCCCAGTGTCTGAGAACTGCTCTGGGTGGGTTATCTTATCCCCTGATACTGGTGCTTGAATTATGTTATTCAGATGCCACTGAATTTTTCGATCCCATTATCATCTCTGTTACTTTTTTAAGGTATTTTGAAGTCTTGCTTAAAAAAAAAAATAAAATCTCAGCTGAAGTGAAAATAAACCCACTTCCCTTGTAACTTAGGCTCTTTGATGTGCTGCCATCTCTGCCTTTGGTGCTGCAGTACTTCTGAGTCAGGGGGAAAGAAGGTCACATGAATAGATAAAGAGAATGGGAGGCCATGGCACTCCTCAGGGAAGCTGTCATTTCACACTGGGTGCTGAGGTCAGAGTCTCAGGTTTGATTCTGCTTGAGGAGGAGCCAGGTAAGGGCTGGTACAAATGTGGGTATCTGTAGGAGAGATGAGGCTCTGTCAGTGAATCACCACCTTCTCAGCTTCAACCTGAGCCTTAAGCAGGGCTCAAAACTTGAGCAGGTCTGGCTCAGGAAAGAAGAAATGCTCTTAAGACACAGTGCCAACAGGGATGGCTGTGCTAGGGCTGCCTGCCAGGGGAAACACAAGATGCTCCATGGGAATCAAGGGCCCCCTTTGGGTTAAAATGCAGGCTTTTGACAAGGGGGAAAAAAGAAAATAAGAAAAGGTAAATTAAGCTTGTTTTTCTGTCATTCCTTTGTTTCCATAGGCCTGATTCACTTTTTAGTCAGGTTGTTTCTCCAGTTCTCCACCAGCCAGTGGGATCTCTCTGCTCCCGGTTTCATTCTAGTACCTCTGACACCTACCAGAGCATCTCCAGTCTTAAAACAAAGCACTTGAGCTGAGAGTCCCACATCCTTGTAGCCTGCAGGATGGGAATGGGATGGAGCAGGATTAGGTGCTGGAGGGCTGTGGCTACTCTGGATGCTGTCACTGCACCTCATGCTTTGGTGGCTGCTCAGCTAAACCAGGGATGTTTGGAGTCAGATCAACAAAGAACTAGTAGATAGGTGAAGGAAGGAAGTAATTTGTACTACATATTATATATGTTTTTTAATCACAGCTGTTGGTTTGTGCATATACATATACACACACATGTAAGAAAACATGGAAGCTGTGCTAATTTTCATGTGAGATGGTGCATAGAGGGTCATGTGTGTGCTATTATTCCTGGAGGTAAATGAGCAGTTAAGATGGTTATTTGTGAGTTCAGAAGCAAAAGGCCTGGCTGGGATGGTTTATTGGGATCCTGGGCTTTATCTCCATGCCCAGCATGGTGCCAATGTGCCACATGTGTTGCTGAACTCCACTGTGTGTTAAAATTAAACTTCAGCTCCCCATGACTCCACAGTGGCTCTACAGAACCTCTCCTGCATTTTCCCATCTTCTTGGGGGAATGTTTTATGGTAAGCCTTCTCCAAAACAAAGGGAGTTTTGCCAGCATTGAGTTTGCCAGTCAGCAGATCTGGATGGGTTTTTTTGGCCCAAAGTATTAGCCAAAGCTAATGGTGGCTAGTCACATGGATTTGTCACTTTGAAAGCTAAAATGCCAAAACTCAGGCAGTGTTAGTATTTTACAAGATTATAAATAAATAACACATTAATAAAGATCTATTAACTTTGTTTGGAAAGACTGTTTAGCTCTACACCATCATGTTAAATATACAGAAAACAATTGCATAACAGCCTTTTAAATACTTGTAATGTAATAGGGCAAATTTAATTGTCCTCATTTCCATACTCTCGCAGCACTCCTGACTTTCCATTTTAAAATATTACTGCCAGAAAAGGTAAAATGAGATGTGTGGTATTCCTTCAGCTTAGCATTGCTTTGGCAAACTTCAGGAGCTGATCCTTCAGAGGATCAATTTTCCTCTGAACTGGGCTGTCACAGTGTAGATATCCCCGAAAATAGCAAATCCCTAAAGCTGCATTTCTTTTCTGTTGGGTGGTTAACTTGATATTTATTGCATTTCAGGTTGTGGATGTTTTTATAACTTTTATTCATCATTTTCTGGGCTGCACTGGCACAAAAGGCCCATCACTTGCTGGGATTTTTATGTTTCGTTACCCAAACCCCCCAAATAATTAGGTATAATTCTGTGTTTCATCCTGGAGCTCCGTAGTGGAATTGCATGTTAGAGCTTGAGATGAATTCCTGCTGGAGCTAGGAGAAAATTGCCTCTCTGTTGCTCTTGCTACCTCTCACTCCACCTTTAATAACAATGTTTTGCTTTTTGTTTTACCCAATTTCCACAAATTTCCACTCCACTTACCTGCAAATGTGATTTTTGTCTCTCTTGAGCTTCTCAGCCCAGCTGCTGTTCTCCATTTATCACCCAGCTCCACATTACTTGGAATTGCAAATCCCCTGCCTCTGTGACTCTGTATTCAACACCAGTTATCATTTTCTGCAGTGATGTGTCTAAAGTAGACAGTAATATCTGATAGATGAAGTGTGTGAAATTAAAAGCCTGGCAGAAAATGCAGAATGAAACACCTTAATAACCATATAAAATGTACTCTGTGAAAGGGAAGACCCCTATTTAAATATATATATTATACACAAGATGTAAAATGCATGTTATAGATACATCAATCATAAATATTTTGATGTGCAGTGCAAAGATTGGTATATGTCAAATTTCTCATCAATTTAGGAAAGTACATTCTAATTCCATTACCAACCTGCCCAATCTAGGTGCTAAAAAAACTAAATAAAAAAGAAATAAGACAGTTAAAAAAAATAGAGTAGCCACTAAGTTTATCTGGAGTATTTGTGGTGTCTTCCTTTCTACAGATGTAAAATACCACAAGGGCAAATTTAAGCATGGAAATATAATTAATTTGGTACTTTAAAATACTTGAAGCCAGTGCTGCTTATTATTGCTAGGTAAGCTTTGAATTGCAGTGTTCTAAATGCATAACTGCATTTTTATTTCAGCACTGGTGCAGTACATTGGTGAAAAGCTTTGTAAAAACTGAAGTTAGCATGTATTAATGAATATTCCAGTGTGAAGATTTCTGTCTCTAATGTCCTAATTATTTACTTTAAACCATTGTGCTGTGGCAGTGTTTCAGAACACACAATTTCAGGATAGAACTTGCTCATGCTCTGCTTATAAGGAGAAGAAAACAAAAAATGCCCGAGAGCCTTCAGGCCCTTAGAAAGAAGAGATTTTCCTGGGTTTTGTCTGTCCTGAAGAGTTTGGGTGTGTTAAATCCTGTGCTGGCCCCCTGTTTGCTTTCCTTGCTGCATGTGACATTCTCCAGGAGCCTCGTTCCACCAGCATGGGGTCAGCACCAGGACAAGTGTTGGGAAAACTTCATCCTGTTGGTTCATTATCCACTGTAAAAGATGGATATCTAGAAATATATTTTCTGTATTTAAAGGGGAGGCTATCAATTTCTCTGCATCTTGCCCTGCCTATTTTCCCTTCTGCTTTCAGATCACAGAATCCCACATTGGTTTAAGTTGGAAGGACCTTATAAAGCTCATCCAGTGCCACCCCCTGCCATGGGCAGGGACACCATCCACTGTCCTAGGTTGCTCCAAGCCCTGTCCAAGCTGGCCTTGGGCACTTCCAGGGATGGGGCAACCTGTGCCAGGGCCTCACCACTTACACAGGAAGGAGTTTCTGCTCAGTAACTCACCCAACCCTGCTCTCTGTGAGTTTGAAGCCATTGCCCCTTGTCCTGTCACTCCAGGCACTTGTCCAAATTCCCTCTCCCCCTTCTCTTGGAGTCTCTTTAGGTATGGAATACCAGTACATATAGATGTAGCATATATATATGTATATGTATATATATATATATATACACCCTCAGCTTAATGAAATACCTGGAGATGTTGGTTCTTCTGTTGGAATCCATGCAGGGTGAAACCCACAGAAACACACAGCAAAATGTAGCTTGGGTCATTGTGGCAGGGGAAAAAGAAATTGAGATGCCCTTTTTCTTTGGTTCCTGGGGCATGGGAGTGCTAAAAGGACAAAGTGAGCATCACCAGATGTGCATGGAGGTGGGATAATGTTAAGAGGTTCCTGTGCTGTTCATCCATCCAGCTCCTGTGCTGCTGAGAGCTGGGAGAGAGAGCAGGGAATGGAGGGCTCCAAAGGCAGCCTGCTCCCCCACACGTTTTCCCTCAGGGACAGGCATCCACTTTGCCCACTTGCTGTGTCAGCCAAACCCCAGGGCCCGGGGCAGCTCTGTGGGAACAGGTCCCACAGGTTCCTCACAGCCCAGCATGGAGCTGCTCCACATCTGGACTCTCCTCCCTCCCCTTGAAGAAACAAACCACAAACAGAAGCCTCCGCTACAAAAGTGCAGCTCCAGAATCAGTGAGTAAAGGGAAGCCAGGCATTAAAATTCAAAAGTAAGTAGATGGAGGAGGGAGGGGTGTAATACCAAGCTCCTTCTGCCCGAGGTGGCAGGGTTCACACTGGGATAAAGGAGATGGGTGGGCTGGGCACCCCTGGCCCCCTGCCCTGGGCACCTGCACAGCAAAGGTGGAGCTTCCTCCAGGCAGAGCCACTCTGAGCAGCACTGGGACACAGAGGGCAAAGCAGGGACTGGGCCCCACTTGGGGAAGGTTCCAGATCCATGGAGGAAAACACCCTTATAGTTCTGGATGCCTGGTACTACATCTCTGAAAGTGTCCAAGGCCAGGTTGGGCAGGGCTTGAGGCAGCCGGGGATAATGGAAGGTGTCCCTGCCCATGGCAAGGGGTAGGACTTGGATGAGCTTTGAGATCCCTTCCAACCCAAACCTTTATAGGATATTAAAAGAAATTTTGCATTCTACTTTTATAAGAGGATACCTAGAAAACCCCCTGGGAAATCTAGTATTTTCCTCCAGTCTTTGTTGGCGGGGCCGGAGTTGGCACATTTCACACTGCATGCCATCCGAGGTTCCCTTTCTGAGAAAAATGAGAATTATAGAATCATCCTTTGGATCTCTTTTTGTCCCCAGAGTCTGAGAGTCTAAATGAATGCTGCCCTATCACTATCAGTACTAAGTAATTACAGCATTTCAATTTTCATACCCCAGCCTCTCCAGTGTTTTTTGCAGCTGAAATAGAAGTGCACAGAAAGGACATTGTGACTGGAGCCAGTTATTTTAAACACTGTGCAATTAGCTCATTTCCATATTGCCCATTTCATTTCAAATTTGCATTCATATTCTTCAAAGAATGGTTTCTCATAATGAATTTATGACAGTTTTAGCTCATTCCACTTACGGGTCACTGCATATTATATAGACATCAAAGTAAATGATTGCACTAGGTATTAATATTCTTCTTCTGGATTCCATTAAAATGGTTCTGGTGAAGAGATATTCATTTTTCCTCCAGTATTTAATTTTGAAAATTTAGAAGATAAATTAACCCCATTAATAAATATTTTTAGCAAATCAGAAAATCGTTAAAAAATTGTTGTGTTCCCAGTGTGTTTCTTCAGACCAGACCTTCTTTCCTTCTTCCCCCTTTGTGAATAAACTCTCACAGTGCCCTCTGGAGAGGTAGAATGATTTTTCAGGTTCTTGATGAATGTAATTTTAAAGTAGAAAGCTTAAAAGTATATAATTCTATTTCTTTCAAAGTGTATTAAAATAACAATATCCAGGAGCAACATGTAATTGTGGGCTTGATGGTGGAAAAAATGCAGCAGTGATGTACAGCTCTCAGGAACACAGTTCAGGGCCAGCCCACATCGTTGGTGGAAAGGATTCTTGCAAAACCTGCAAGACATTCCCACTGTCACTTGTGGAAGCAGGTAGTTTTCCATACAGGTTGTGTTGTTTACATGCCTGTATCATTTTAACAGGTGAGTTTCTGCCTGGGATTTTTCCCCTCCTCTCTGGGAAAGCTGATGCTGTTGAGGAGGATGGACACAGAGCTGTTGGTGAAACAGAGGAGTCAGCAGTCATAGCAAGATGGCAAGTTCTTGATGTAAGAGTTTCTTCCACGATTGTGAGGACCAGGAACCTTCAGATTCTTTTTTATTATTTTTATTTTATTTTTTTTTAAAGAACATGAGCATCTCCACACTTTCAGAACTGAAGCTTTAAGAAAGATGAGCTGTAGGATTTTGCAAGCTGTCAGCAAGAGAAGCTCTCTGTATCCTCTGTTTTGGTACTTGCTATTCAGCAATTGCCTAGTAGGTGTTAATTATTAACTCTGCTGTTTTGGAGCAGAGGATGAGGCAAGATACAGGCAGAATGGATCATGAAGAAATACCTAAAATCACCAGAAGTCACTGGTAGAGACTAAAGCTGTAAATCCAGGCAGCTGCTATGGCCTGAGAGTCCCAGTTTGAGGTACTCCTGACCACTGGTGAGCTGTGGTCTCCTAACCTCCTTGTGATAGCAGCAAAGTAGTTCAGCCTTTCATCTGTTCACATTTAATTATAGATATTATGTGGGTCTGCTCACACTTTCTTTTCAGGGACTCCTGGAGTCAAAGTGGTTGTGGAGCAAATGTAGGGTCCGGGATTTCCATATCTGGTGAGGTGCTAATTTCAGACTGTTGTAGAGCATGGAGATAACAACAAATTCATCCATAGGTACTTCACTAGGTTTTTACCTGTACAGCCTTTGTGATCTCTCAGTTATAGACTGCATACAGTGTTGCATCTGGAAAAGGGGTAGAGGGATGTGCCAGTTTAGACCCCAAACCAATACAAATGTGGTGTGTGGGGCGATGATGTTGGTAGTGCTGAGTCAATGGTTGGACTAGTGATCTTAGAGGGATTTTCCAACGTTTGTGATTCCATGAATTTATTAATTTTGATGTTTGGAAGCTGAGGTGAAGCCCTTGTGACTTTCGGGGCTGGTTTCAGGCAAATCCTTTGTACAGTCAATGTGTTTTGGCTGGAACTTGTTTATACTGTAGGTATTTTTTTCAGTAGAAACTGTTTTCTTTTGCAAACTTTCCTAACTGATGTCTTTGAAGAGCAGTTAAAGGAGGTGAACTTGAAGCCAGTCAAATGAAAAATGTGAAGATCTCCAGCACCCAGTTTTGAGGATTTAACCATAAAATCTCAGAAGATTTCAATTGAAAGGGACCTTAAAGCAGTCCAGAGCCCAAAGAGGAATGTACATTAGTGAGAGTTAAGTGACCCTCCCAGGAATAGGCTGGAGGGCTAAAGGAGGAAGGGAGAAATGTGACAAGAAAGGAAAAAAAAGAGCAGAAGCACCACAAGGAGAGGTGAGAAGAGACTCAGAGGGCTCCCTGCAGCCATGAACTTCTCTTCTTGCCATGAACAGCACATGATAGCAGCTTGTTGCATAATCCGAGTTGTCATTATTTGACAATTTTTTAACTTACTGTTTCAAACGAACATTTTCAGCTTTGAATTTGCCATTTTTTAAAAGCCCTGTTGTGCCACTCTTCTGGGATTAGAAAATCAGAAGCTCCGAGTGCACGTTGTACCATTATTGTTTTGAAATAACTTGGCTTTTGTCTCCTTTTTTACACCAAAAGTGCAATTTTTCTTCACAATCCAATCCACATGAGGCTTTTTTAATCACCTTAATTATTTTTAGCTTGATTTTTCTCCAATTCATCCTGGTTATTTAGTAAGAAACGTTAAAAAATACCTTTCCAGGCAACATAAACTATAAGATCCAAGAGCGAGGAGTACTCCCAGGAACACAAGTTGTAGTAGAGAGCACTGGTTATTTAACTAAGCTTCTGATAGACAATGTTTGTTGTACTAAACGAGAATGAAATGCTACTTTCCTGTTTCAATAGTCACTGCTTTGGTTAGTTTTCCATCTGTTAGGTAATTTTATGCTCACATCATCCTTGAGCAGGAACATTCCCACCACTGCAAGCTGGAGTTTTGTGTTTGCTTGTTCCATATTTTAGTTGTGCTTCACCACTGGATGTGAGCGAAGGTGGGAATTGTTTCACATTTGTCGTGGAGAAAATGGTGTTTTGCTCAAAATCACTTGAAACTGTGGTGAACATTTTTGAGTGGACTTTTCTTCTTAATTCTTCCAGGGAAATGTGGGGTCTGGGCAGGGGCTGGGCTACCCAGGCTTAGGCTTTTTGGGATGTGAGGGCACCCAGCAGGAAAGATCTAGATTTAATGGTGTCTTCTCTAGAGAAAGGGAAAGAGAGCTGGAGCCGGCTGCTGGGGAAGCTCATTAGCTGCATTAATGGGTCCTTTAGCTCTTTAGCCTTAATTGCTGTGTGCTCAGGGTGACAGGATTGGCAAATCCAGGTTTCCCGAGGACCTGGCATGACCTCGGGATGCTCTGGCTCACCTGTGTGCGGTTCTGGGAGCTCTGGGGAGGGCACAGCAGCCTCACCTGCACCCTGTCCAGGGGCTCTGTGCTGCTGGGGGCTGTGCAGCCGTGGTGTGACCCTCAGGGAGCAGGTGAGTGGGCCAAGAGGAGAGGATCTATCCCTGCTGGTGTTGAGTGGAATGACATACGACATTCCTGGTGTTCTTGGGGTTTTGCTGGTGCCCTGTAGAACCCCCCCTCACCCCAAGGAAAAAGGAGCTGGGCTGCCTCTGGCTGAATTAGAACTGCTTCAGCCACCTCCAGTAATAAAACAGTGAGTGTATTCATCCTTCTGCACTGTGCATTCCTACACCAGGGCTGGAAGGGGCTCAGCCTCATCTGTTTTTCACTATAATTGAGCATTTGGACTTTGGTTGTTTCCCTTTGATTTTGTGGATAGCCAAGACCAGCTGCTTTTCAGGCAGCTGGAAGACTTAAATGTGTGTTGGAAGGGATTTCTGCATTTCAGCTGGTGGAAAGAAGAATAAGAAGTTGGACTAGGAGAAGCGGAAACCATGTAAGAGTATAACATTCAAGAGTTCAAGATTTCTTTAAGTAAGAAAAAGTCAGGGACAGAAAGAAGACCTCTATGGAAATAAGTGTTTACCAGTAAAGGCAAGTACTTCAATATTCTGAAAAAGCTGAGCAGATAATTCAGACTCCTGTGTGTACAGAGTTTAGAATTACTTGTAGGTATGTTAAAAAATCTTCTGAATAATTCATGAATAGTTTCTAATGGAAAGCAGTGGTTTATACAGATACCAAAGTAATACTGACTTAAGTTAATATGCAGCTTTATGTTTGTTCTCACTGAGAAGAAAACCCCTTTTTTTTTTTTGCTTTAAATTGTTTGTTCCTTGTTCCTGGAAGAAGCAGTGTTGGAGCTCAAACAGAGCTCTCAGTGCTCTGCTTTCATCTCCCACATTTGGTCTATGTGGACCATGTGCTGCTCTATCTAATATATAATCTTTCCATGGGATACCATCAAAGACAGGCAGCTTTAAAAAAAAATTTAAGCCAACAGATAATCTCTGCATGGGAACACAAAGCCACTGCCTCTTAATAAAGTAATCATATTATAATTATGTGTGTGTGTATATATATTTAAATGTAGTTTGTATTGCAGCAGCACCTGAAGGCAAGTGTTGGGAATCAGAAGCAGCTGCTCTGCCTGCAAACACAGCAAGAATGGGCTCACATATTACCAATTCTTCCCCAAAATTTCATCCAAATGAGTACTTTTATTCCAAAATCCTTGTAGTTCCAGGAGAGTGGCCTGAAGGGAGTTTTCAAAGCCAAGGATGTTAAAAAAAAGGCACGACCTGATGAGGGGAGAATTCTGTGACACAGGGTTGTTGTGCTGTCATCTTCCCCCAGTATGGGCCTACAAGAGAGAGGGACCTGGGGTAAGGGTCTGGCATGACAAAACTGAGGGGGAATGGCCTTAAACTGCCAGAGAGCAGTGTTGGATTGGATATTAGGAAGAAATTATTCCCTGGCACATGTTGCCCAGAAAAGCTTTGGCTGCCCCTGGATCCCTGGAAGCATCCAAGGGGCAGCCAACCCTTGGGGGCTTGAAGCAACCTGGGATAGTGGAACGTGTCCCTGCCCATGATGGAGGGTGGAATGAGATGGGTTTTAAGGTGCCTTCCAACCCAAACTCTGTTTCTGTGGATATTTGGATGTTGGGCTTCATGGTATGGAGGGGCAGTTTGGAAGGGAGTGCCATCAGGCTGCTCTTTTCCCTTGGTTTTCTCCTTTCCTTTAGCCTTTCAAAGGAACAAAACCACTGTGAGAGAGAGGAGGGACAGATTTGGTTTTCAGGTGTGGTGGAACACAGAGGGTGATTTGGTTGGAGCAATGCTGGTAGTGTGGCACTTCTGCTGAAATGCTGTGGGTTTGCCAGATTACTCTTTCTTTTTCATGGAATCATGGAATCACAGGTTGATTTAGGTGGGAAGGGACCTTAAAGATAGTGGCAGGGACACCTTCCACTATCCCAGGTTGCTCCAAGCCCTGCCCAGCCTGGCCTTGAGCACTTCAGGGACAGGGTGTCAGCAACCTCTCTGGCATCAGCAACGTCTTTGTAGAGTTGGAGAGCACGTTCCCTTAGCCAAGCAATCACCTGAGCTAGCATAGGAAATCTCAGCCAGTTCAAGTGACGGATGGGGATCTGAAATAACCAGCTTCAAGTTGCTTCGTAGTATCTAAGAGTGAGTCAAGGTCAAAATGTGCCTTATGTTTTTTTGTAAAGGCTTGGCTGCATTCACAAATTTAGTAGCTTGTATATTTGTGGGATTCGTTGCTGCTGGAGATCTCCTGGCTCTCTAAGTCGCTGCGTCCTGCCCAGCTTTTCCAAAGAATAACATCCGTATGGGAACGCTGCCTCTGAAGTATTTACACTCATTTCCTTCCTGAGGAAAACATTCAGCAGTGAAACAGGGCTTGGGTGACGGCAGATGTGAGGAGACGGTGGCACATCTTTCCAGAGTACAGCTTGTTCTTAGCTGGTTGTGTATGGAGTTCTCTGCATCCCCTTTTCCTTTTCTTCATTAGAAAAGCAAGCAGAAATCCCTTCCCAAGCTAAGGCATCGCTCAGCCTCGCAGCAAATCCAGCCAGGGCTGGCCACCAGCCAAGCCTTCGCTCACTGCAACCTGCACACCATGTAACTCCTCTAAGAATAGCCCTGGTGATCTTCAAAAAAAAAAAAAAAGAGAACAACATCAAAAAAAGACTATTTTAGCAATGTATTGTCTTCATCCCTTCTGCAAAGCAGTGGAGTTTAGAGGGGATTTTCCCCCCCACGCCCGTGTCCGTTGTTCCTCCTGCAATGAGCTGTCACTAATGCTGAGAAATGTTTTCGGACTTAATGCAGTGAGTCAGGGCTTAGCTGTAAATTGGTCATGGGATGGGAGGGATTCAGATTGTCTGTTACCCAGGGTCTGGTTTCAGCCATTTCAGTAACATGAGCAGTTTCTCAACTGACGGTAATTAGACTCATAACTCTCTCTGAGATGATTTAAGGCGAGGATTAATTATAAAAGTTTCTCGGTGTTAGAACATGTTTCTTTAGTTAAAGTTTGGCATGCTTTCATTTTATGATGAGCCTGAAAGAATGTTACTCTGCTTACAATCTCTAAATACACCTTTCTGTCATGCTATGTAAATACCCATATTTGTGAGTTTATCTAAACAAATCTGTTAAATGGGGAAAAACACATAGAAGGCCCAAGCGCCGGGAGCTGATTCAAGAGCTCATGGAGTGTACTTGCATATTCCTTGTGGGCCTGGCTGGGTTTTGGTAACTGTTCTTCTGGCTGTACTTGATTTCTCACTTAAATAAATAAAATATAGTTGTTTTTTCTATCTTCATTAAAAGATAGGTGACCTAAGTGCCCTGATGTGCTTCTCCTTTTGTCTCCACAGACAGGGGCTTTGCCAGGCCCAGCTCAATGGGTTCTTGATGGAGCTGGCAAACCAGTAGTCCCATGTTAAACAGCCTCCTTTGGTTTTATTGCCTTAAAAAAATATGTAGAATTGTGAGGTGTGAAAAGAGCCAGTTCAGATCAACCTCATCAGTCTGCCTTTTAGAAAACCTAAATAAAAGTGGTTGGGTGGGATTATGGAGGGCTTGGCTTGACTTGATGGCATAGACTCACAAAAGCCTAGATGGGATGACACATCTTCTCTATGTTCCTTATTTTCCTGGGGGTAAATTCCAGCCGATTCTCACAGCATAATAACAGAGTATTCCCAGTTAATATTTGGAAAACTTGTCCAAGTTTTCATTTTGTTCACTTTTTTACTTCATAAACCTATTTTCTTAAGATTAAGTCATATAGCCAAATAGTGATGTCATTTTTTTTTTTTCCTTTTTGCTATCCTACTTCTGTGAGTACTTTAAAAGAGAAGAGATGCATATCTGGCTCCTTGGCTGCTGTGTTTGAAGTCTTTTTTTCTAGAAAAACATAGCATTAGCCTGTTGTTAAGCTCCGGGAACAGAAAGTTGTTGGGGGGTTTTTGCTTGTAATAAATTTAGACTTAGATTCATATCATAGGTTAATGTTTTTAATAACCTGACACTCCAGATCTCACTTGCTTTATGGCCTGCACTTATGACTCCTGCATTATGGATGCTGATGATTACTATGAGCATATAAGTTATTGAATTGATTTTATGATGGTAGCATAGAGCTTGAAGCCGAGTTCACTTAAGGAAATAAAACAAGGCAAACAGACTGAAATATTAACAGAGTGTTTTTTGTCATGGTGGGCGAGTTGTAATTCACTGAAACCCTTTTGTGAAGTGGTGCTTCAGCATCACTCACCCTCCAGTCCCCAATGTCCCCAAACTTGGCCCAGTTACCTTTGAGACAGAATGTATTGGATCCACTTTGAGTTCACAAGTGGTGACAGATTGATTTGGAAAGACAGATTGCAAACATGCATCATGGCCCCGGTCTGAGACCTAGAAAAGTTATGTATGGCTGGTGCAGAATGATAAAAATTCATGTCAGGGGAGCAGCTTAATTAACTATTCTTGATTAAAGTAATACAGTATGTGAATTTAATAGCTTGTCTTCAAAAGCAGGATGTGAAATCACTTATTACTTTGGTGTATCTTGCTAGCAAATAGGGAGCTGCCAGTGGTTCTTCATGATTAATTGAGTTTAGAGGAACTTAACACTGGGATGGGAGATACCAAATAATTATTCTGCTCTTGCTTCAAGCTCATTGCCTTACATGAATAAAGACGTTGTCAGGAACAAAGTTGTGGGAGTAGACTAGGAAAAGGATCAAGAATCCATGAAATAGGATTGATAGCTAGGAATAGGATTGATAGAGAACGATGTTGCATGAAGCATGTTGGGATTGTGAAGAATACAGTGCAAGGACTGGAGAGCTGCCATCAGACTATTAGTTAAGCACACTGCAATCCATGTTACTCATCCATTTGCACATCCTCGTGGTGCTTGGGGTGGTTGTTGGTATGGAGAGCAGGAGAACATTTTGTCTCACTGCTGTCACCTTGGAGGCTGAGGAGCTCTAGTTCATGGAGTGTTTTCTCTACTTCATGTGGAGCCGTTGTCGTTGTTGTTCTGTGACACCTTCCTGTAGCATTCTGCAGCCATCCCAGCTTCTAGATGCATCAGGATGAGGCCTGGCTTGATTGCAAGAGCAAGATACTGAGTAGGTCCTGTCCAGCAGAGCTGCTGCATAAGCTTCCATGTTGGTTATTTTATTATTGATATATCAATATATTATTGTATCCTGTTGGTTGTTTTCTGCCAGTGTACTACCTAGGACTTGGGCCTTGTTGGAATGAACTCCTGACTTTTTCAGGACATCTCTCTAAGTTATCAAGATAACTTTGAATCCTGCAAAATCTAGTCTTTCCTGGCTTGGTGCTCTCTGGGGTTTTGGAAAGCAGTTGTAGTCTCCAATTCATTATTATTTATCATCCCAGTGCCTAGAGAAAATCCAGCTCCAGGACAGACACCAGCAAAATCCTACTTGATGTGTTCCTCAATTTAAACAATGTACCCTTGTAAAGTTCCTTCTTCTCAGCCAGCTTTGCAGTTTGGTATTAGTCCAAGCTTAGATTCAGCCACTCTGATCAATTAGCACAGACATGTAAGGAGTCATCTCTGTATTACGTCAGAATGGAGAAGAGTTTCCTCATCCTCTTTAAAATAGTACACAAATCCTGCTTTACATTCTTCCAGAGTAAGTACCTTCAATATATTTACACATGAACTCATCTGAAGAACTTTCCTGATTCCAGTCATTGATAGTTTTCAGGGCATTTTTTCACTTTAAATAGGTAAATATTCTATTTGGACAGCTGAGCACTGCTGGTGCTTTACAGTAGGGTGGGTGAAAACAGGATCTTAGAGCAGCTATCCTGGCTTGGAGGGTGGGCATCTGCAGACCTGTGACTGAGCCAAGATGCAGAATTTGGGTTTGTTCCTAATTTTTCGTGATCCAAGATGAAGAAATAGGGTTCCTTATGTTTTCTTAATTTGTTAGATTTGTACATGGGATTTACCTTAACTAGTGTTACTGAGTGTCTGGGTTCTGAATTACACAGCAAAGAGGTTCCTTGAGAGATACTCATTCCTGCTGGTGTCCTTCTCCTGGAAGCAGGGCTTACTGCAACATGTGGGCTGGCTGAAATGAAGAGGACTGCCTGTGACTGAAGATACTGTGCCCTACAGTAAGGAAACATAAAGCCCAGGCTTCTTAAGGGCATGTCCGTGTCAACACATTTTCCTTGGAGATACACGTGGTGCAGAAGCTGCTGCTGCAATTACACCTCATTATAAGACACCATGTTTTGTATTTTATGAGTGCTTTGAAAAAAATCAGCAAAGTCCATTAATAATGTGGCCAGTAAACTCAAATTGCCTGACAGTGCTGTTCTGTGCACACAGTGGAAAAATCGATCCATTTAATCCAAGGTAAAGCTGTTTGGCTCTCCAGAGGAGGAGGCTGCCTTGGTTGCTGAGGGCTGGAAATCATTGCCTCACGCTAATTGAGTAACATCCAGCAGTTCTGAGGCTGAATCTTCCAGACTGGTTTGACTCACGGGGGCTGAGTATCTAAATGAAGTGTATTTGTCATGCTGCAGTCCTACAGGATTAAGAGTACTTGCATTTGTTTGATCTGATGCATTCCAACAATATTAAGTAAGTTTATTTTTTATTGTCCTTTGCGCCCTGTATTTTTCTGGCTGTAAAAGTCCAGCATCTTACTTTTTGGAAACTGAGCTGTGATATGACAAGTATTTCTGGCCAGTATTTGTAGCTCTGGCAGGGCTTGAAGAATTCTTGGCTGGCTTTTACAGTAGGCTGATAGCTGAGACCAAATATAACAAGAAGCTGAGTACTGCATGTAGAATTAAATCATATTACTAGTTATTTTGTTATTTTTCATGTCTTGAAATTATTCACTGTCCTCTGTTTTTTTGTGATAAATAGTAACTCTACAGTGTTTAAATCAATCCTTCCATGTTAAGGAATTTTAAACAACACTTTAAGAGATCCTTTTGTCTTTCAGCAAGATAATTATGCTGCAAAATTTCCTTTCCTAATCCATTTGGGAAGTCCAGCTTATTGAATGTTTGGAATGAAAGACTTACTCCTGATACATCTGTGGTTTCTCCTCTGCAGTCTTCTTTGTTTAGTGTCAGACCTCAGTCAAATGGCCATGGATTGTGGCTCCATCACCCCTGGAAGTGTCCAAGGTCAGGTCGGATGGGGCTTGGAGCAGTCTGGGATAATGGAAGGTGTCCCTGCCCATGGCACGGGTTGGAACAGAATGAGCTTTAAGGTCCCTTCCAACCCAAACCACTCCATGATTCCAAATTGACTGTGAAGTTGGACTCTTAATGAGAGAGGGGTCTGCTGAGAGGAAAATAAATACCTTTAGATATTGAAAAATATTCTCAGAAGACAGATAGTGTTATTAATGCTGGCCAGAGTTTCTGGTCAGTTCAGGAGAGCATATGCTGAGTGTCTATGGTGGTGGCTGTGCAGTTCCTCCAGCGCCCAACGTGCCTAATATTAAAATTAACTGAAAGCAGTTTTAAGCCCCAGGAATTTGGTGCTTAAACTAAACTCTGAATGTGAGGATTATGAACAGACTACCTAATCATCTAAGCATTTGTCTTCCCAGATAAGCCTTGACAACATCCTGAGCATTCCCTGCACCACAGCTGCAGAATGAACTGCTCTATGCTCCCTTTCAGAAGTGAGGGGATGGGAGGGAGAGCTGAGAACCATCCCAGTCTGGGGCTGCATAATCACAGATTGCTCACTTGGTGCTCCATGGGAGGGCTGGAGAAGAGAGTCCATGGGCACAGGAGCTCAGGTTTGAGGCAGGAACTCAGGTGAGCAGCGCATGGCAAGGCCTTATGATGGCTGAGGCAAAGCAGCAAGCCCTGTGCATAGTAACAGAAAGGATTTATTGATCCTAGAACTTAATTAGGATAGCGCAATGTTACCACCTGCTTATTTATAGCTGTAAGTTTAGGCCATGTGTGACTCTTCATTTAGAAGAAAGGAGTACAGGAGCCATGGCTGAAAGGAACTAATTTCCTTCTACTCATTACACTCAGATGATTGCTGTTGTTTAAGTGAAGTTTAAACATCATAAAATGTGTCCTCATCTTGTGATCCCCATCTGCTGTTTGCCCTTCCATTCTCTGCTGAAGGTTATTTCAGCAATTTTGCCAATAGCACAGGATGCCGTTCCTGGGGCGGGTTGTTTGCCCATCTTCCCCCTCGGCTTTCCCTCCCTGCGGGCCTTACCCAGCTGTTCTAAACAGAGTCCTTCCAGCATGGAGCCATTCCTGTTATCACCATGTTTAATAACTGCAAGATGAGTCTTCAGCACATGCTGGAATACTTGTGCAGGCCATGAGTCAGGAGAGCAATGAATGGGCCTGTGCAGCATTGGCCTACAGGGGATTGAGGCACCTCCGTGACATGCCACGGTCCTTCAAGGGCACATCCAGGAGCAAAGTGTGCCCAGGTTGAAGTTTACATCAGGAAAACTGTTGGCAGTGAACTTAGGCACATGTTTTGCTAAGGGCATACTCCACTGCATCCCAAAGCCTCGGTGATGTGGAGGGCTGTGCTCTTCATGAGGAGTCAGGGAATTAGAGCAGTTCTGCATTTCACTGGTGGGGGAAACACATGATCCTCACACACATTTTGTGCCTCTGTTTGTTTCAGAACTGCTTTTGCAGTCCTTCAGGTTGGGAAGTTGAGGATTTGTCAGATTGTTAGATTTGGCTGCTAAGTGTCAAGCGTGATGTTTCCAGTTCTCTTTGTAAAGTTACATGATCTGTTTGTTGTTGGTGTTCCTTACAGAGTTAAGGAGCCTGCTAGAAAGTCAAGTGTGCTCCTTGCTGGACCTTGATGTTCTGGGTTTGGTAGGTCTCTAGTCTGGTTTTTAGAGTTTATGGAATGTGAGGCAGAGAAGGGCTCAGAGAGAGATTCATATCACGGGTCTCTGCTGTGGGTTGTTCAAAAGGTGAAAGTTTCGTCAGAATGAATGATCTAACCAGGTGCTTGAATATAGGTACAGGATCTCCAGAGAGCCTCAATCACCATCTCTGCTGCTCTTCAGTTTGCTGAGAGGTGAACAAGGGACAACTATTAAGCCAACTGATTTTGGTTTCAAAATAGATTTTATTTGTTAATGTTTTTAGTGGCAATCAAGGACAATTCTTGTCCTGATGCACCTGCTGTGCTTTTATATGAATCACAGTGTTATAAAAAGGCAGAGGGATTATGGGGCTTGGGTGACTTAAATAAAATCTATTTTTGCTGTTAGGATCATAGCATTGACATGGTATATGGTTTGAATTAAAGTTCTCATTATCACATTAAGATTCAACAAGGAGTTAATTAAGTGTAGGGAAGTAATTGAATGCTAATAGCACAACGTTGCAGTGAAAAATGAGGCCATATCTCCATACTAAACTCTAGTTTTCTCCTCATTTTAAGTACTGTGCCTATGACCATACACTGGAGTGCACTTTGACTCAGGCAGAGAGCTTTCGTGTTGGGGACATGCTGGTCCATCATTTTTCAACATTCCTGTGATGGGACAACCCTGTTAAATTTTAGAGGTACTTATCTTTTCACTCACCTCACTTGAAAAGAAAATAGAGCTTGTGTTAAAACTTGGGGTCTGCAAATGGCTGGAAATCAATTTATAGACTTGGAAGCCAGTTTTGATTAGATAGCAAAATTGAAATGATTTAAGAATACCTGTTCTGCATGTTGCATGTGATTTTGGTTAATTTTAAGAAGACCTGGTGGACTGTGAGTCATAGAACGTGTGGATTTGTTACTTGCTGATATTTCTGTTAGCACCAAATTGTTTTGTTTTAATATTTCCAGCATTGAGGCAGGAAGACAGACCATCCCCATCAACTTTTTTGGCTTGAGAGAGATCTTGAGCCCTGTACTACGAATGTTTTGTAGCCTTTAGAGAAGGTGAGCTTAGCTGATTTCTCCTTCAGCATTCTTTTACCTTGTGTTTTTTTTGAGTATGAATGCATAGTTTACAGGTCAACCTCATTTGTTTGAGGTAATGAATTAGAAACAGGAATAAAAAAACATATATGGCACTGCACGTGATCCATTCTGACTTCAGAGGGTCTTTAAATACTGTGGCTGAAATTGGAAGTGTGCTCGGTAGGAAAGATGTGGGCAGATGGGGAGGAGCCAGAGGGGGATGACAAGAATAGGACACAGCAAACGTAAGCTGTAATGGAAGATGGAAGGAATTGATTTGTGTAGCCTAAAAATACAGAAGGAAACAAGTCATCTGAAATAGGAAAGATTGCTTTAAACTGCATGACAATCGTTTTTGCTCCATGACTCCTGAGAGAGGCAGGAAGGCATCAGGCAAGGATTAAAGCTAGGTAGTAGGATAAACCTTTGAACTTTCAGGGACGTGGTAAAATGAAAGACAGACTGTTGGGAAAACCTGTGGGATAGGAGATTGGAGAACAGGTTAGACAGAAATCTGTTGAAGTGGTTTGGGTACATGCCCTGGGGTGGTGCAATTGGGTGGTATTTTGAAATATCTTTCTTTTGTGATGGTTGATAGCAGGTGAAGATCTGAGGAGACTGATCTTGTTTCACTGCGCTATTTCATGTTCCGATCAAGGAGACATTGAAATTTTGTGGGTGAATGATGGATCCATCCCTGCTTGCCTGATCTTGCACAGTGTGGTATCTCCTTTTCCAAGGCCAGTTGCTCCCAAGAGAGCTGACACTGTATCCCAGCCCTGGCTGAGCTCATGGCCCTGCACTGCTGGGACTGATGCACACAGCTACCCCAGGCTGGCTCTGATCCTTTTCTGGAGGAAAAAATTTGCTGCCTTCTGGAAAAGATGGGCAGAGCTAATTTTGAATGTTTTCCATGTCCTTGCCACCTACTAGGAGTGGTTTTGGGAAGAGAGGATGCAGAAGATGAGAGGATGGAAAAGCAGAGTGGATATTAAAAGGCTATAACAGGCACATAGTCATTTTGGGACTCTGAAATACTGGTCATCTTAGATTGATAGAACCATAGAATTGATAAGGTTGGAAAAGACCTCTAAGATCATTGAATCCAACCATTAATGTCCTAAATGTTGGACTTGAGTATTTCCAAGCCTGTAATTGAATTTTAGGCTGGTTCTTCTCCCAGTATTGGTTTGGATATCTTCTAATCTGCACCACCCTGAGCATCAGAGCTATATTTCTACATCCTCTTTGGAATATATTGGTGCCTCATTTTGCCAGCACTTAGGAGCTATATTTATTTATCTGCTCTTCTTCCAAGTCAACTTACAGGAGATAAACACTTAAAACCCAGCCTCTATTACTGATTTAAATGGCTTATAAAAAATTTAAACTGTTTATGATTGTCTTTCATTGTGATGTATATGGCTTCGCTTCTCAGTATTACTCTCAGAAAAATGTGTTGGGAGAATCCAGGCAAAATCCATGCTTATACAGCTGAGGATTGGAAAAGCAGTAAGTGAGTAGGCCACTACAGTCTGTGAAACAATAATAATTCTTTCTGCTGTTCAAAAATAACTGCTAACTAAAACAAGGAGAAGATGTTACAAAATACACAGATCAGATGTTAAGACTTCTCCTGCAGTCCTAATGTTTCTCGTATGTGTCATAGTACATATGTGATACTTAATAATATTCCAACTATTATGTCCTTTAAAATGTACATTTCACCCAGGCATGCTGAAATTTGCCATGTAGCAAGAGCTGTTACTTCATTCTCTTGGGTCTTAAATCTTATGCCTGGTGCAAATTTGAGAATTAATGCAAATAAAACAGACGTTGAGAGGAGCAAAATACAGACGTTGAAAATATGTTCCATATGGCATTTACATAATTGCAATTACTGAAAATCTCAAAATTAGAGCCTTGGACAGTGCTGGGAGAATGAGAGCTTATTATAGGGAATTCTTGCTGGTTTGGAACATGTAAACCCTTCTTGAAGTGAATGCATTTGTATTGCTGAGTAGCACCACTCTTGGTTTTCTGTTATCTCACTTCTCAGGGTTACCTCATTCATAATTTCTTGTTACCATTTCACTCTGCTTGCATGTGGCTTAACAGTATCTTTTCATTTGCACCACATCTTTAATTAGTTCAAGTTTTCCTCTTAATTGTAAACAACAAACCCAGAAGCACTTTGTCTTTCATTGTTTTCCCTTGTTCCATCCTTTATAAATCCCAGGTTAGAAAAATATCTTCATAGAGTGATAGAGTGGTTTTGCTTGAAGGAACCTTTAAGCTCATCTCACCCCACCCCCTGTCATGGGCAGGGACACCTTCCACTGTCCCAGGGTGCTCCAAGCCCCATCCAGCCTGGCCTTGGACACTCTGAGGGATCCAGGGGCAGCCACAGCTTCTCCGGGCACCCTGTGCCAGGGCCTCCCCCCCCTCACAGGGAACAATTCCTTCCCAATATCCCATCTAACCCTGTACTCTGGCAGTGGGAAGCCATTCCCCTTGTCCTGTCACTCTGTCTCTTGTAAACAGTCTCTCTCTATGATTTCTTTTGACTCCTTCAGACATAGGAAGGCCACAGTGAGGTCACCCTGAAGCTTCTCCAGGCTGAACAACCCCAATTCTCCCTGCCTTTCCTCACAGCTGAGCTGCTCCATCTTACATGTATCCTGCTAAATTCCCTGTTAAGACTTAGTTAATGGGACACTGTCATTATCCTGACATCTAGAAGGATGTCAATGCACTTTATAGAACTGCTTGGAGGTAATAAGAAAAATGTAATAAGCATAGTCTGCCCAAACCTTTGGCAGATCAAAGCCAGTGACCAGCATAACTCCAGACTCTGCAAGAGGAAGCACCATCACCATGGTGTTGTTTGCAGGTGGGGAGAACCAACTGCTATTTTTAACACCTCCTCAGAGTGGCTGTTTGGTGGTCACCATCATTTCCATGAGCCCATCCTACAGTGTAATCCCAAATGTTGTATTAAGGCAGTGAGGGAGGATCTGTGGGCATCTGTGTTGGTCTTGGTTGGCTTTAACAGCACAGGAAGATCTCAGGAGGCTTGGCTTGCATGTGAAGGCATCTGTCAGGCAACTGATTTTAGAAAGGGTTAAAGTAGAGCATGTTCCAAAAATAGGCTGAAAAATACTAGTTTTGGCTCTAGAAAAGCCTCTTAAGAAATCCCTGCAGCTGCTGAAAATGTAGACCCAGCTATTTACACAGGTCACACCTCCTTCTCTAGCTAGGTTCTCTCATATGTGTTTGAAGGGCATAAAACTCTTCAAAACCATCCCAGTAAAAAGTTCTGCAAAACTTTGGTGGCTATGACCCTCCTGCCATTCCAGCAAGGTGTCTTCATGGAGCAGAAATACGGTGATACCCCGACTCCCTCTCACACTGTTAATCCCTGGCTGTAAATATTCCACAGACTTTACCCAGTCCTGTTCCTTCATTGCTGAGCTCATTGCCAGCTCTTTCTGTGTTACTGCACTTGGTGGAAAACTGCCTTCAGAAGACACGCATGAGGAACTGGGAGCATGGGTAATATCTACATTTACTATAAATAAGGTGTATTTTTGTAAATGCTGGCTGAGTGAGAGAGACAGAATGGTTGATGACACAGGCTTAATAAGCAGACAATTAATCTTTGAGCCAGGTTTTGTTATCTAGGGTGGCTCTACAATCCAGAAGAGCAACATACCTGCAGAAGTGCAAGGTTGCCAAGTGGTTTTTGTTGCCAAATGCTCCCTGAAGTTTCCTCAAGAGTCATCCTAGTCTTCCAAGTCATCAGTACTGGAGTTTTTAACTTTTGTCTATTTATTTTTTATTTGCTAGATAAAACTTCCAACCAGTCTGATGTACCAAAGCCATTGAAGATCAGGTGTATTAATAAGAGCTGGAGAGCAGGTCGCCTTTCTGCCTGTAGCTTTTTTTTTTGCAGTATTTTGGATATCTTTTGATGCAACTGTTCTTCATGCTCTAAGGCACCTTGCCACCTGGATTTCTGGGGCATACAGCTGTGAGGGACAGTTTTCTGCCTCCTGCCAAGTTGTTCATAGAGGGGATGTTCCCCATCTTCATTTTGCAAATCCCTTCCTGCTGGCAGTCCCGCAGACACATCCCTTCCTCTGCCTCCTGCCCGTGTTCTCTGGGTTTGTTACATGCATGGGCAGGGCTCCCCTGCAGGAGCAAGGTAATTTCCTGTGTGACCTGAAACTTCATGCACCTTTGGAGACAAGTGTTCCGGCTTTAGTTATCTCTGCTGTGCTCATTTTCTTATCCTGGCTGACCTTTTGGGGTGCTGTGGAGGCTGAAGGAACCATAAAACCCTGATTGTCAGGGCAGCAAAATCCTCATATTTCACAACAGAGGCATTTCACCAGTGATTACACTTCTGGTTTTCTGTAGGGGACACCTTGAGATTCATCTATCTGTCCACAGAAAGGAACTTGGAGATAGAAATTCAGATTTTATTTTTCTGGACCATAGTGTCTCAAGCTATAAAGAACCACAAAGATTCACAAATGTGGGTTGATAAAAGCTCAGAGCTCTGAAAGGGAGAAGGATGGCAAGGTGCAGGGGAGAGTTTCCCTGCAGGATTTATTGGTAGTATTTGTTTCTCATTTATGTGCCTTATTTGTAATTTCATCTGTTTACCTGCCCTAATTTCCTGTCATCAGGCCAGCTGCTTCCATGTCTGTTTTTCACACAAAACCCTGGTGTTTGGCTACTTGACAGAATTAATTGGAATTACTGTAACTAATTAGTCCAGACTTTCTAATATTGACTGGGAGAAAAGACGATGAGAATGTTTAGAAAGTTATAGCCATTAGACTTAGTAAATATATGCTCTGTGAAAATCCTTCAGTGGTGGGAATTGCCCTTCTTTTATTATTCCCTGCTCTTCAATGATATCCTCCATCAAAGCTCAAAGGCCACTGACTTGGGCTGAGGGTGAACTATATTTAGGTACTGCAGAAGAAATCCTGCAACTCACTCCAGAGGGAGATTTTTCCTTCCTCTTGCTTTCTGTTTTCTTCTTTTTTTTTCTCTCTGACTTCATACTTTTAGCTGGATTTTTCTGATTTTTGAGCTCCTGCAGCTTCAGTTGAGTGTAAAGGGCATGTTAGGTGTACCTCTGAAAGTAATCCCTTCATAGTTTTTAACATCTCAAAAGCATTTAAAAAGAGCTACGAATGTGTTACTGCACCACTGTGTGTGCTCCTGTGCATGACTGGTAAATAAACACTGAAAGCAGCATTCCCTAACTTCCCAGCAATGGAGGCCTTTTGGTGGGCTGCAGAAAGCTGCTCAGGATTTACACATTTCTCTTTTTTACATATTTTTATCGCATTTTGAGTAATTTTTTTTTGGCAGGGGGCGGTAGCTTTACGAATCCTGCACTTCCATATTGCATTTCAGGAGTTGGAGTTCATTCCAGGAGCAGGAGCTACAGCAGAATTTCCCAGCCATTTCCCTGAGAGGGAGGAGCTCCATTAAGTGACTGGTTTCAGGATGAGGTCTGCCCTCTGGAACACCTTTTGGATCCATGATGAAAGCACAGGATTTTCCCCTGCCAAGCCTGGGTTGCACTCCCTGCGTCAGTGCAGACTCACTGCATGATGCTGGCTGGGTTTGCAGAATCAGGTTTTTTTCTAAAATGAATGCCATGCACTGTGTCTGCTGCTGCCTTCCCTTTGCATGCCTGAGTGGCCTCAGTCTCTCCCACTGCTGCTTGGGGATAAAACTCAACAAACTTACTCAAACTTGGTTTTTTTCCAGGGTCTGATTATCACTGAACTAAAGGCTGGATGTGGTTGGAAGAGACCTTTGGATATCATCTGGTCCAACCCTGTGACTCAAGCAGGGCTATCTAGAACCTCCTGCCCAGGGTCAAGTCCAGACACCTTTGGGACATCTCCAAGGATGGAGATACTGACAGGGGTGGGGCATCATGGGCAACTCCTTCATGCTGGGCTGGGGAGATACTGACCTGACACAGCAAGAGTATTTATTAAAACATTCCATTTAAGATAAGGATTTTATTATGAAATGTGGCCTCAAGCTTCACCCAAATGCACAAATGACAGCCATGTTTTCCAGTCATCCCTGTGAGGATCAAGGTGCTCCAGGCAGCAGGACAGCCAAGAGACTGTGGTGACAATGCCTTCCTTAGGTGTCTTCTCACCACAAGAACCCATTCCTGCCAGTGTGCCATGATGGTTAAATTCAGTGCTAAGCCCTGGCTCTAGTGTCTGGTGTATATTGTAGGGGTGATATGTGTCTGGAGTGCTCAGGCTCGTGGTGTTGTCCTGGGAGTGTCTTGTGCAGGACCAGGAGTTGGTCCTTGTGGGTTCATTCCAAGTCAGGATGTTCTGTGATCCTGTGAGGCACTGCTTGGTGCGTGATGTGTGCACACTGAGCTCCTCCCCAGCCTGGCTTCCAAAGCTCATGATCAGATGGATCCATGGTTTTCACCATATCCTGTGTGGATACTGAGAGGAGGACTCAGACTCCTGTGTCAGCACCATCCAATGTCTGTGATCCATGCCATGCCCAGGACACCCTTCTGGACTGGATGCCTGTACACATTCTGGCAGGGGTAATGTGATTCCTCTGATGAAAAGAATAATCTCCTTCGACTAGTATCTGAGATTTTTCCATATTTTGATTTGCCCCTTCATTGTGAAGTTACTCTAAATAACATTTTCAGGTGGTTTTGCTTCCAGGTAGATAGAGAAAAAAAGAGAGGCTCTCCTTCTGCCAAAGGATAGCACAAGAAATGAGCCCTTATGTATATATAAAGCAAGGAAACTCGAGTGAAATCTCACAGGTCAGTACTTCTCTCTTGTTCATCCTGATGGATGAACATGTGAGATATTGCTCAGCCCATATGAGATATTACTACCTAAGGCTGGTGCTCATGACTGAGTAAGGCTAAAAAGCATTGGACTGGCATGTTGAAATTTTACATCTCATCATTCAGTCCATTTCTAAGTGATGCATTTGGTTCCTCCTTTTCAAATACAATTATTTAAAAGAATATTTTATGGTATAAAAAGAAAATAAATACTTAATTTTTCCTCTAAGTGACTTTAATAATGATTTGCTTGGGTCTAGAAAGCAGTTTAAAGGTGCTGTTGGCTCCTTTGAAGAAAAGTGTCATCTTGATATAAATCAGGAATATTATTTTAGAAGGACTGTTAGCAGTTTACCTGAGTCAATCTGTGGCAGCCTTATGAAGAAAAGCAAAATACTTCAAATGAAGTTCACATGTCTCTAGAAATGAGTTCGTCAGAGGGGAGGCATCAAGGGAAATGTTGACAGATATTTAATTATAATGGCAGTAGTGGCTGTTGCTGTGTTAATAGCATCTGGCAGCAGAGTCACTGCCATCTGTTAGTGCCCTGAAATCCTGGAGATGGTGCATCCTTTATGGAGGAATTAACAATAATTAACAAATCTATCACATGAAATCACCTTGATTGGATGACAGCCTTACCTTGATAATGATTAATTGCAAAATAATGTGGAATAAAATGTCCACTATTTTCCCTTTTTGCTACTGCTGCTCTGCAAGTGCAGCATCCTGGGGGATTTCCTTTCAAGCCTGTGGTGTGAGGCAGCATTTACTGCATTTATTGTAAATAATCCTTATAAGCAAAGCTAGATTAAAACCAAACTTCTGCATATTCATTTCAATTTGCAACAGATTAGGTTTCTGAAACCAGCTCTGGTTCTGTTGGTGCATGGTAACTTATTTAATGTTAAATAAGGGAGAAAATGAGGTTGGACTGCAAGAAGTGACCCTTCAGCCAAAGTCAAGTCAGTCTGGAAGAACAACCTGACTGCATTAAAGCATTTCAAGGTGGTTTTTTTAGCTTAGTATTAGAAGCCAAGCCATTAATTTCTAATGAGTCAATTTGTCTTCAAAGTGATGAGGAAAAAAATTCTATTTGTTTGCATTTGGAAAAATTATTTTTGAATATCTATTTTTATCCAAGCCAATATTTCGATCAGTGGAATGAAATATCACTGCCGTAAATAAGAGCTATAAACAAAGCAATGAGCCAATTTGAGACCTGGTTGGGTTTTATTTTTCTCTTAACTCCTCCTTTTCTGTCTGTTCCCGCTGAGCAACAGATGGAGAAGGTAACACACTCTTTGCTTAAATAAGAGAATTGTAATAGATAATTGAGGTGTGGTAATTACCAGGAGCAATAGGAGGGAAAGAGTAAACTCTGGAATCTTGAAGTCAACTAAACAGGAATTTTACTTCTCTTTTCCCATGTGTGTCAGTTGATATTTTGAGTATTGCTCTGGGACCCACAGTGAGAAGGCAACATATTAATTTTTGTGTCTTTCTATTTGTTCCTAAGTGCCCGAAATTTCTTTAGGCTGAGATTTGGGCTGATTCCAGCTCCTGATAGAGCTGCAGTGACACCAAACCACGAGCAGAGGTGTGCAAAGCTGAGTTTGTACTGCCTTGATTTATCACAGCTCCCAACACAGGAGCTGTAGATCAGAGTCTTCCCTTCCCATGCCATGGAGTGGATCTGAGGATAAAGGCTCTCCTGGTGCAGGAGGTTGGGGTTTAGCTGATTTATGGCTTTGTTGTCTTCTCCATGAATATCTTCTCCATGAGACCTATCCCTCTCTTTTTGTCTTGCTTTGACAGCCATGTGAGTCAGACATGAGCTCATGGGTTGTGTGTCTGTGTACACGTGTGTTCATCACACACAACATGTACATACATGTTACACCCTCCCAGACCTGTTAAAATTAGAAGATGCTTTGAAAAAAGTGATTTTTGCCTTTTGTTCTGCTGCTCTGGTGTGATCTCACGGGATCCTGAGCAGGCAGTGGCTGGTGGGGTGTAGCAAACACAGACACCCTTGTTAAGGCTTGGAAGAAGGGCTTGTTTCTCTCTCACTGCTATTTTCATGCAAGGCACTGTTCCCTGGTTAGGAGGATTAGAAGATAATGCATTAAACAGTGTTAAATATGCTGAGGCAGTTGATGTTTACAGCCCTTGTAGAATTATTCATTAAAATATTAACTGCTAGACAGCCTCCTTTTTTTTTTTTAAATTCAGTGATTTAGTAGCCCTTTCCAAAATCGTTGTGTGATTCAGATATTCAAAGACTAAATAAGGCTAAACAAAACCATCAGAATTACCCAACAAAACACTGATTCTTGGGTTTGTGTTTCTTAAATTGCCATGGGTGTGACATGCCTAGGAAATACAAAGGGATTTGTGGAGCGAGTGAGCTCTAAGATTTGACTCAGACCTCTCCCATCTGCACCAGCAGCTTTCCCTAACACACGGTGCTGGGACGGTCTGGAAGGGGCTGTACTCCTCTGAAGGACTTTGGAGATAAGAGATATGTGTGTGCACTAAGTTTTGGGTTACAGAAGCTCATGACATGATGAGGAGGTCAGTGCTGGCTCTCAACTCTTTCTCTCTTTACCCTCCCAGGCCTTTTTAAGGATGTTTTTAATGGTTCTGGTCCTCTGCAAAGGACAGGGATGTGTTCCTGTTTGTAAATACAGACTTGTTTGTCTTGGGAGGAACCTTAAAGCCCCCTGCCATGGGCAGGGACACCTTCCACTATCCCAGGTTTCTCCGAGCTCTGTCCAGCCTGCCCTTGGACACTTCCAGGGATCCAGGGGCAGCCACAGCTTCTCTGGGCACCCTGTGCCAGGGCCTCCCCACGCTCACAGGGAACAATTCCTTCCCAGTATCCCATCCAACCCTGCCCTCTGGCAGTGGGGAGCCATTCCCCTTTTTTCCTGTCCCTCCAGGCCCTTGTTCCACATCCCTCTCCAGTTCTCCTGGAGCCCCTTTAGGCACTGGAAAGGGGCTCTGAGGTCTCTTTGGCGCCTTCTCTTCTCCAGGTGAACACCCCCAGCTCTCCCAGCCTGGCTTCAGAGGAGAGGAGCTCCAGCCATTGAGCATCTCTGTGGCCTTCTCTGGACTCTCTCCAGCAGCCTCACATCCCTATTTTTGGGATCTCCAGAGCTGATTTCCTTTCTTGGGCCCCTTGTGCCCAATTCTGTGGGTGAGCAGGTCATGTCTGCCCTTGCTGCTCTTCACTGGCACATCTGACACGTGTTTCCTCCTGCAGACAGTTCCTTGATGCTGCTGTTTCCCCACTCTGTTCTGAGCTAGCCCGTGGCTGCTGAGTGACTCTGGGACTGCCTTCCCAGTGCTTTGCCTTGCTCTGGTGAAGGTGGGGGCTGGTGTTGTTACTGATTTATGTGAGCACCCCCCATTTTCCATGGACCACTGGAGAGCTACCAGCCAGCACGGAGTTTGATCCTTGGATTTCATCCAGTGACCCAGAGGCAATTCCGTGTGCCACTGAGCCCAAGACATTAAAAAATTGCCCACCTGGGGTCATTTCATCTCTTGTGCTGCCTTTAATTTCATTTTTGTTGAGCTTTTCTCGTTTGGTTGTGCAGGCAGAAGAGCCTGGACCCAGCCGAGTGTGACACCGTGATGACAAATGCCTGTCACCCTTTGAGTGCTTCATAAATACTGATGCTCTGTTGTGTGCTTTTTGTGTGTTTCAGGAAAAAAGTGCCAGTTCAAACTCAAGACTTAAATCTAATAAAGAGATCCCAGGATTAGTACATCAACCCAGAGCAAAGTAAGTTCAATTTCTGTTGTTTAAATCATAATACAGATAAACACAAGCAGTGTCTGTGAGGTTCACAATTACTATCCAACAAAAACCAAATTACTCCAGCAGCTCTAAAGTCATGCTGAGTTAAATACTACAGGTAGGATCACCTCTTCTTTGCACAGCAAAGATGCAAGACTTGAAAAAAGGTGAGATGCATCCTGTTGTGCCTAACAGAAGACCCTGTGCTGTTTCTCAGCTTTCTATACAACTTACACAGAACAAACTTCTCTTTATCCACTAGTGTTCCTGAATACAACTGGGTCAGTCCCAGGGAGGTTTTTGCTAGCTCCTGGTTTAGATTAGCAGCTATTCTGCCTGGGACTGGGAATGGTCAGTTTGGTAAAATAAAGGTTGTTCTGTAGCTGCAAGTTCTTCTCTGCTTGGTTGGCAGTCCTATGCCCATGCTCTGCCTGGGGTCAGTCAGTGTTACATGAAATATTTGCCTCTCGTGGCAGAGCTGGTTATTGATAGTAGTAACTCATTTCTTATCTGGTCAGTGTTACATTTTAATCACTAATTGGCTGCCAAATAACAGATTACAGAGCCACATATGGGGTTCGTGAAGAACAAGTGATAAAGGTTTGTGATTTGGATTTTGAACACCAGTGGAAATGCTGTTCCTTGTACCCTACCCTCAGGGCACTTGCTAACTTAAATGTGCTGCCTATCAAGTGCCTTGAACACGATTTCATGTCTGGAACTTTAGTTATTTCCTAATCAGCTGACAGCAGTAATTCAGCCTCTTTTCAAAGGGAAAAGCAGAGTGCTTTGGATGTAATTCCAAAGAAATTCATGGTAGGGAGGTGGAGGTAGAAGCACTCTTCAGCAAAGCTGTACTTCATTATTGTGGCTCAGTCCTTCCCAGCGGGGTCAGGGATGGATTTAAACTGCTCTAACATGAAGCTAATTACTCTGGGATATAAAAGGGCTGTTCTTTTGGTGGGTCATCTGTTGGTACGTCCGCAGCAGAGGAGTTGCATGGGGCCAGGGCTTCCATTCCTCTATAAA
This sequence comes from Illadopsis cleaveri, assembly GCA_013399915.1. Taxonomy (NCBI): domain Eukaryota; kingdom Metazoa; phylum Chordata; class Aves; order Passeriformes; family Timaliidae; genus Illadopsis; species Illadopsis cleaveri. The sequence continues at coordinate 43,191 of VXBB01003037.1, read as the reverse complement.
ACTCTAATTTGAAAAGTCCCTGCAGAAATCAGAACTGACCAGAAAAAGCCTGTTTTTTACATTGCATTGACAGAGGTAAATATTTCTGTCACAGACCTGCAAAAATAAGGAAACTTCCCAGAGAGGTGCAGTATGTAATATAAGGTTGTTGGGTAGATCCTCTAGTGTTTGCCCAAGGCTCTGCTGTTTGCCCAACCTACCACTGCATTTCTGTTTATAAAGTGGCTACTTGTGTTTGAGTTGCTAATTGCCAAGTCAGCAAACAGCTGTCATAATGTACAATTTTTTTTTTTTTTGAGGTTCATCATCTAAAAACCATGACAATTCTGACAGTAGGGCAGGGTGGCATTGGGTGGAAAAGCTCTGCTCAGGTGGAAGAGCAGAAATTAATAGATCATTAGATGCATCTTATGGTACTGTTGTGGTACAGTGGATGTCACTTCTAAACAAAACAGGGACTAAGTATCAAATTATAAATTCCTTTACAATATTTTGATGTCAGCTGAAAAGTAAAAAGATTTTAAAAGCTTAAAAAACTGAAAAGTAAAAATGTCCCTTCCAGCTCCCAGCTCCTTGGTTAGATAGTTAAGTGCAAAGAAGACCAGGAAGGTGAAGAGTTCACAGGAGGTACTGAGGGCTCTTCCCCCTGCAGGAGAATTTAGATTTTTCCATCCAGAGCCCTGGACTCTAAAACCAGGGGATGCAGGGAGCCAGCAGTAGCTTTATGGGGGTCTTTGGCTGAGGGAGAAGGGTTGGTCCTTCCTCTTTGCACACAGTCCTGGTACGTCACACCTTCAGGGCTTCCACCTGCACCCTGCCCCGACCTCACAGGCACTTGCTCTGTCTGTTCATCACCAAACTGACCCCACTGACACCTTGAATGATCCAACACACCCACCCAAGTACCCTGGGACAAGTTCATAACTCAGGGGGTGACAGCAGCTTGAAGCATAAAGTGAAAGTGGTTATTTCAGACCGGTTTTACCCTGCCAAATCACAGGGTGAAAATAAAAACTCAGAATGGTTTGGGTTGGCACATGAAAAATCAGCTAACCCAATCTCCTTGCCATGGGCAAGGACACCTTCCACTAGGCCAGATCCTGTGGGAATTTTCAGGGATATGACTACACAATAGTCCTTTTTTCCCCCCTACCTTCTTTATGGTATGGTTGGGGTGAGTCACTACAGTATTATCTGATTTTATTAGAAACTGAATTTATGATGTTGTAAAGGCAAGACTATTTTTCAAGCACTTCCCTACTCAGAAAGGGCTAAATACCCTAAAATCCCTCTCCAAGGTGCCTGAATATGCAGGTGATGGGGTCAGCTGTCCCAAAAAAGCATCTCTTCCTCAGCTGAGGTGGAGGTGGGAACCTGAGGAACAGGCAGACAGCTGGGGAGAAGAATTCCCTCAACCACTGAAAGATGAATTGTTCCTGCTCCTGAATCACCAGCTTTAGGTTTAATGCCATTTCTGAGCCCTCCTCTTGTGAACTGAGCTTCATTTATGTCCCACATAAGCAGATCTTTGTATACATTCAGCCGATAGCAGGGAGAGCTCAATGCTGAGCTTTGTGGGGAAGTGCAGCCCTTGTTGGGCACTTAGGGAGAGCATTAACTCATTACAGCTGGAAGGATCACTCTGAGGAAGAGGGGATGGTCAGAATTCAGCAATCCGAGCCAGCTTTCTGTGCTGGGGAAAATCTCCAAGAGCTGTGTGTCCTGACCCTTTGGCATCATTGTTGCCACTGGCACCAGTCCCCATCCTCCCCTTTTTGCATCTTTTTGTGCTGCATGTGGAGTCCCTGGCACATTTCCCCAGCTGCCTGTGAGCCTGTGCTCCTCCCTGCTGTGGGTCCAGAGGATGCTCCAGCCTCACCTTCCTGGAAGGGTGATACTCGTGCAGGATGGAGGCTCTCACCCTCCCCTAACATAAATGAACACCCCGAATGCCACCTGCCATCCTTCCTCATCCTTGTCTCCTCATCCTTTCTGTGTTTTTAGCAAGTTCCCCACGGGGAAGGACCTGTGGTCTTGCGTGACCCATCAGCATTTTATAGACAATGAAAAAGAAGTATTTTCCAGCCCTCTTTACTAATGCAAAATCATATCACTGAGCCTCTTGGTGCTGCAGAATTAGTTGAAGTGAAGGGTCTGGAGTTCCAGGAGAGGCTGAGAGAGCTGGGAAAGGGGCTCAGCCTGGAGAAAAGGAAGCTGAGGGGGGACCTTGTGGCTCTGCACAACTCCCTGACAGGAGGTTGTAGCAGTTGTCAGTCTCTCCCCCATAACAAATGGCAGGACAAGAGGACACAGTCTTTAACCTCACACTGTGGGTGTCTCATTCTGTGGTGGTGAGGTTGGCAGTCCTGGAAAATCTCCTGTCCTGACAGAGAGCGGGCTCTCACTGTCCCTCTCAGAGGAAGAGGTACTGGGCTATTAACTTCCTGCAGTCAGCCTGGAAAAGGGAACAGTCTCCTCTGGATGCATGTGGATCCCAGTTACCACCCCAAGTGTTGCACACGTACACAGAACTAGATGCAGTAATTTTTTGTGGGCAAACAAAAAATAGGGGAAAAAAAGATTAAAAATTGACATTGTAGATGAAAGCGTAAAGTGATTTATTCTTCACAGTGGTGGAAGCTGACAGCTGGGCCCCTCAACAACCCTGGGCTGTTTTATAATGGAAGAAATCCTGTTGGTATTGATACTGTTCCTTTGCCTTCCAGCATGCACATCTCCGAAAGCCAACAAGAATTCTTCAGAATGCTTGATGAAAAAATTGAAAAGGTAAGACACAGCAATGGAAACATCCCATCTCCCTCAGGGGTGGAGCTCCATNAGCTAAAACTTAAGGCATCAGGAGGACAGTGCCCTGCCTGCTGCAGCTCTCTGTGTTCTGCATGGTCTGGAGGGGTCTGGCCCAAGATTTCCCTTCCAACTCCTTGGTTAGATGGTTCAAGTGCAAAGACCAGGAGGGTAAAGAGTTTGCAGGAGGTACTGAGAGAATCCTTTGTTTTGTGGGAATGTCACCAGTCTGGGATTAATGGCAGGCTAATTTAGATGTTCAGGATAGACGTTCTGGATAAAGGTGAAGAGCAAAGTGAGATCTTACCTCATTGCTGATTTGATCTTTCATCTCCGTGGGAGACAACTGGAATCTTAATGCTGGTAGTCGCTGGGATATCCCAGGAATTTCTTGCTGAGTCTCCTTGAAATAGCCACTGGCTCCAAGGGGTGGTGTGGCTGTAAGTATGGATAACCCTGCCCCAGGGCTGTGCCAGTGAAATAATGGTGCTGGAGATGTTTTGAAGAAAAGGATGAATAATTCTTTGCATATTTCAGCTGTCCTGAGAGCAGCTTTTGTGTGTTTCTGAAACCTTTTAAATGACACCCTTGACTTCTTTGTGAGACAGCACTGAAGGAGCTGGAGAACAGCTCATGCTGGGAGTGGCTGAGGGAGATGGGGGGACTGATGTTCAGACACTAATTTACTCTTTACACTGTCTATTTTGGAGTCCTGCATCTTGTTTAATACTTTATATTAAATATTTGCTTCCTCAGTAGCAGTACACTAATTTGTACTCCCAGTTTCAGACTGGATATGAGGAAGTATTCCTTTATGAAAAGGGGAGTCAGACATTGGAACAGGCTTCCAGAGAGCTGGTGGATGCCCCAGGCCTGCCAGCATCCAGGAGAGATTTGGAAAATGCCCTTAACAACACGCTGTAATTCCTGGTCAGCTCTGAAGTGCTCAGGCAGTTGATGATTGTAGGTCCCTTCCAACTGAAATACTTCTAGTCTTGTCTAGTCTTTTCTATTAAGATGTCATGTTGGGTTGCAGAGTAGTAGGGAAATTTTTACTTGCATGGCTCCAAGCTTCTGCTGTTTTTTGCCAGCACTCCTGGTCCTGGAGTCAGAGTGCTACAGTGGGTGCATCTTGTATTTGTCCCAAGCAACACACTTGTTACTTTCCTCTTAAAAAATAAAAATTACGAAAACAAAAGAAGACAGAAAGGGGAAGAGTAGAAGTGAGGAGTTCACAGACTCATGAGAAGAATATTTCTGTACCCAGTATTTCACAGGGGTAAGATTTTATGTAACCTAATGGATTTAAAAGTATAATTTCTACATATCCATAATACAGCTATATCTCCTTTGAATAAATGCATTCACCCTATGAATATTCAGATGCTTTTCCTGGACATCATCACCTTCCATAATGTTGAGCATAGAATCTCCAGTGAAATGGACTTTCCAAAGATGTATCTTATCTGCAGACCAGACAATGCCATCAGGCTGTATCTAATTATGAATTTTGGTTAATTTTTGTTCCTGAAGTCTGTGACAGGGCACTAACACCCTCATTCCCCAGCTGCCACCCTGAGGTGCAGCTGACCCTGTCTCCTGTGTTTGGAGCTATTTGGATCTGCTTTGACATGTTCCCAGATGATCTCCAGGGCTAATTATCTTGGGGATAATTTATCTTTGGGGTCAGGAGATTGTCTGTTCAGAGGAAATCCACGGTTTATCTGTCAAAGAGACCAAGTTGTCAGCAGCTCATGGGATTGGCAGGAGTTAACGCGCAGCTGAATGTGGGATTTGTGTTCCCTGGAGACCTCCTGTGCCTGAGGAAATAGTCTTCATAAGAGAAATTTGGGGTTTTTTAATTAGTCTTTGCTCACAACACTTTTTTTCCTGGCTGTTGTCACAAATGCCAAAAAGATTGGAAAATATAAGGGGTTTTGTCTGATCCGTAAATAGCGTTTCCAGTCCCTTCTCCAGGGAGACAGAGGACAGCAGTGGAACATTTAGAATGGTATCAGTGAGCAGCTCACCAGTGGCAGCTGAAAGAGTCTGCAGAGGTGTGGGGGGTGTTGCCTGTGGCTGGTGAGGTCCCAAACGCTGTGGTGTTCCCATGGTTACCGTGGCTGTTGGATTTGTGATGGAGATGCTGCTCCCTAGGCTGTGCTGCAGAAACTCCAGCCAGGAGCAAATCACCCTCAGCTCCACTGAGATCCCAGGGGGTGCTGGGTCACCAAATCCAAGTGTAACAGCAACTCTGAGGTGAGAGCATTAGGCAGGAATAGGACATGGTGCTTGGACCTGGCACAGCCATTCCGTGGACAGGGAGGGCAGCTGGAATAAAACTCCTGCAGCCAAAGTGTGAAATGGAAAGAACACGGGCTGGTGTTTCATCAGCTGCAAACAGGAAGTATTTATGAGTCCTGGAGATCAAAAAAAGCCTTACTGAAACAGTCTGGAGAGTTTCTGTGGAAGTCCTGCCCCTGGTAGCACATTCCTGGCTGCCCCTCCAAAGCTCCACTGCCTCCTGCAAATGTCACCCGAAGGTAAAAACCAGAATGTCGTGAAGCATGGAGCTTCAGTCTACCAAAATTCAGTGTCAAAACACTGTGAATCGTTCAGGGGGGACATCTGCTCGTCTCTGAGTGAGTCTGTGCCTGCTTCAGGAGCTGGAGCTGAGCTGACATGCACAGAACTGCCTGTGATGGTGGTAATGCCATTCAGAGGGTTTGCTGGAAGGAAGAAATACTGGGATAAGGGCTGGGGTAGGGCTGACTGAGAATGTGAAAGTCAGCCTCAGACATGGACTTAGATATTGGTTCTGCTGGAGTCAATCCAGTCCTTTCAGAAACACCAGAACCTGAGGTAAAAATACTCCTGAGACCTGATGAGAAGCCAGAGTTACAGGTTAGGTGGGAGACTGGGAGCAGCTGCAGAGAGCTGAGCAGCTGACAGCATGAGAAGCCGTGGGTACTGTAGCTGTAATTAGAATATCCTGAGCTGGCAGAGACCCACAGGGACCATGGAGTCCAACTCACAGGACAGCCCCAAGAATCCCACCATGTGCCTAAAAATGTTGTCCCAACACTTTCTGACCTGTGGCAGACCGTGGAGAGGAGAGCAAAGGGGAAGACCAAGGACCTGTGTGCACTCACTGTGAGGCCCTGAGTGGTGGCAGAACAGGCTCAAAAATGTTCCCAACATCTGCCAACAGCTGCAGTGAGTCCTCTTGGGGCTTCCCACTCACTGAGGTTATTGTGAGTGGAGTCATGGGCCTTGCTTTGGGAGACAAAAAGCACGTGTGTGTTCCAGAGTTCAGGGGGAAATGGAATAGAGACAGGCAGTGGGAAGGAGGCAGCTCATCTGCAGTCAGCCTTGTCATCATTTATTGAAAATCAGCCTGAAATCACAGAAATATATTCCAGTGGAGGATGAGCAACAGGTAATAGCAGCAATTAAGCTCAAGGAGAGCGTTCCCCAGAGTAAATGAGAAAGATGTGGGTCAGGAGTACAAGTGATTTGCTTGACCTGAGAGATGAAGGCAGAAATACACAGAAATATGGGTTTGGAAACCAGAGGAGGCAGAGAGTGACTGAACAGTCCTCCTAAAGGAAATTCTGCTGCTGCTGGATAAATCTGAGATCTGCTGTGCTCAGCAGAGGAGAAATGGGTTCCACTGGCTGCAGCTGGGACAGGGACAATCACTGCACTCCTGTGGTGGGATAAATGTGGTTTTGAACTATCTGCTCTGATTAAGAAGGTAGAAACATATCCTAAATACAATTAGTGTTGGTATTCAGGCAAGTAAATTCGTGACCTGGGTTCCCTCCAGTCTGATAGATGAAGGACTAATTTAGTCAGATGCTGTATTTGAACTCAAAAAGATTTGCTGTGAAACACACAATGAAGAATTAACCTGTCTCTCCTAAAGTTTCTTCAGCCTTTGGGGCTTTTTTTCTTCTTTATACATCTCAAATTTATTTGGACCCTGGTTCCACAGGGCTCCAGGCAAATTCCACATTACCCCCTGAAAAGAAAAGGCAGCACAGGAAGAACATAGACCTATTGCTTGAGAGGGACTTGGGACAAGGGCCTGGAGTACCATTTGACAACAGGGAATGGCTTCCCACTGTCAGAGGGCAGGCTTGGATGAGGTATGGGGAAGAAATTCTGTCCTGTGAGGGTGGGGAGGCCCTGGCACAGGATGCCCAGAGAAGCTGTGGCTGCCCCTGGATCCCTGGAAGTGTCCAAGGCCAGGTTGGACAGGGCCTGGAGCACCCTGGGCTAGTGGAAGGTGTCCCTGCCCATGGCAGGGGATGGCACTGGATGGGCTTTAAGGTCCCTTCCCACCCAAACCCTTCTGGGATTCCATGAATTGCACAGGGTGGCTCAGAGCAGAGTTGATCTGGGCACAGCCCTGCAAGGTCAGGTGCATTGCCTTGAAGGACTCCTGTCCCACCAGGGCTTGCATGAAATAAATAGAAATAAAAATTAAAAGCTATAACATATGAAGTCTTGAATGTGAAAGATTTACCCATTTAGTGCTTGCTGGCAAAAACATCTTGATGATGGCTGTCCTGGAAAATGGTTGGAAAAACAACTGCTGTCTCTGTATCCTACATGGAACAGTACAATGACCTGGAGGAAGTATGTCCTTGAAGTTTATGTTATTATTGGGGGCTGTGGCAGAGTGTATAGGCAACTGTCTCCCTGTAGGAAAAAGGCTAAGGGGTAATGGAACAATTGACAAGCAATTCCTGGGATTATATTTGGGGATTGTAACCCCACAAGAGAAGCACCTCTGGCTTTGTGGTTCAAAAGGGACCATGGCAAGACAATCCTGGGCAGCTGTACCAGAGGAAACCATCACTGGTCCCATCATCATAAGCTGTCTCCTACATGGCTACAGTGGTTTGTGAAAAATAATCACAGTGCAAACATGCTCATGGACAAAAATGAGATTAAAAAATGTGTTGCTGTCAGCTCTGATGGATACCCCGAGCCTGGGACATGGTGTTGCCATCCCCATGGGGGAATATCACTGTGGGACAGCAGGGATTTCTCCAGCAGTCCACTCACCTGGCCCCCGGGAGCTGGTGGGAGAATACCCAGCCCGTGGGAAGGATGCCTGGCAGCAACTCCCTGCATCCCTCGTTAGTAACCCTGGGCATGGAAGCGGGGAGTGGACACAAAGCAGCTCCTTGTATGGGATGGAGGGAGTGCCCTTGGGAACGGGCTGCCAACACAACGTATGCGAGGGCGCAGTGATTAGGCTGAAATTCATTAGCAAAGTGGATTGCTCTTAATGACTCCATTGATTTTTCCCTAACAAAACGAGAAACGGACAAAAATTAGCACAGTATACAATGATTTAGTGCCGCCTCCGGCATTTTCTTCCCGTCCTTTCTGGGAGCACTGTAAACAAAACCAGGCTGATGAAAAGGGTTCCCAGCGCGGAGCGGGGCGGGGGCTGCCCAGCCGGGCCCCTCAAAGGGGCCACTGTGTCCCCAGCCCGCTGGAGAAAGGGCTGCCTGCTCCCTCCGCTGCCTCCTCTCCCTCCTCTGCCTCTCCTGCTTCCTTTTCCTCCCCTCCCACCTCTCCCTCCCCTTCCTTCTCTCCCTCCCCTCCTCCTCTCTCTCCTCGCCCTCCCCTGCTTCCCCTCCATCCTTGTCCTCCTGTCCCTCCCCTGCCTGGCCCAGTCCTCCAGCACAAGGGGCCATTGAGCCCGGGTGTTGTTTATTGGCCTGTCACCCACACAATGGAGAAAAGGCCTTTTTCCTGCGATTTTTTCTTTCTCTTTTTATTCCCTGAAAGGATATCATAAGCATCCCCTGGAGAGGCATCGGGAGGGGAGCACCTCGGAGGTGCAGCAAGGGGAGGGGTGGGGGATGAGCCTTTCTGGTTTGGGTGCAGGCAGCAGGAAAAGAACATCAGGTTGCTTTTTAATTTACCTTAAATTCACCCACTCATTTAGAAACACTCATGGTGTTCTGTGGATAGGAAAACTGGCATTTGTATTTTGAAACTGCAGAGGTGGGAGATGGGATTCTTCAGGAATTAGCTGGACTTGGAGGCACATATTACAGTTCTCATCTTCTTCAACATGGTTCATTTACACATTCAATCATTAGAACTTCGGACCCACAAGAATCATTGACTCCAGCTTTTAAGTGAATGACTCATGCAGGGATTGAACCCACAGCTCACTTAGTCTGTGGGTGGGCCATACATTCCTGTCAGTAGCCACCTGCTCTGTGCCTCTGGCTCCTCTGGATGCAGGAGCCTGCTCCCCTGGATGGAATTTGACTGCCAGTCATGGAATCATAGAATCATAGAGTGGGTTGGGTTGGAAGGGACCTTTAAAGACCACCTGGTCCAACCCCTGCAGCGAGCAGGGACACTTCCACTAGAGCAGTGTGGTTTCTGCAAGCTCTCAGCTGACCATTTCCCATGAGGTGTTCCCAGCCCCACCAGGATAAATGCCCATCTCAAGCACACAGTGATCAAGGGATCATCTCCTCCAGCATCTGTCAAACATCCTCTGAAACAACCAACGGGTCAAAACTGGACATTTTCAAGTATTTCCCTGGATTGGGGCTGAAGCTGCCTTTCCTCTGCCAGCAGGGAGGGGCAGCCCTCCCCTGCCTGTCTGCCCAAGGAGCACCAAGGGCACAACCCTTGGCTTGGATTTCTGGTGCAGTGGGGAAGGCTGTGATGACAGGGCACTTTATTCCTTCTCTGATCTTCCTGAGCAGTGCTGACCTTGTTATTGCTGACAAAAATGCACTTGGGGAGTCACATTTAGACCAAAGCTCTGTTGGGACTCACCACAGTGTGGGCATCACCTGAGCTGATCAGGCCACAAAAGGATACGGATGTGTCCCCATCCCCAGCAGTGTGCAGATGGAAGTGACACTTCTGGAAGGCTCAGCCCAGCTCCTGGTGGCCTTCAGGCCTTGGTGGGAGGTGGTGTGTCTGTGCCATGGCCAGGGCTTGCTCAGCACATGGGTTTGGAGCAGTTCCTTGGCTCCTCATCCGTTTGAGAACTGATGCACTTGGCAGCCACAGAGGAAACCCAGAAGCAGAAGAACAGCAGAGGAGGAGTAGGAGGGGAAAAGTGCAGGATGGCTTTTCTTCTGTCACATTTGGGTCTGCTTGATGCTTTAATAGCAGTGATGGGCACCAGTGGGGAGTGCTGGGCCATGAGACTCCCTCTGGAGCAGGTAAATGGATGTCCTGGAAATGCCCAGAGCTCAGCCCTCAGTCACTGCTGCTGCCTTTCACAGCTCTGAAGCATTTTGGACAAAGCCTTTGTCACCACCAGCTCAGTCTCCTGGATTTGTCCAGATGTGGTCCCTGGCCTGGAGAAAACTGACAGATTTGTGCTTCACTGCAAAGAATTTCAGCGTTCCTTCTTTTTGAGTCACAGCTTGTAGTTAAAAAAAATGTAAATTTTTTTTTCCTTTCTTTCTGGGTCAGTGGTTGCTGAGTTGGAATTTGGGCTTATGAGTCTCTTGGGGGTTATTTTAACATACTTAGAAAACCCTTCTGCTCTAAGTGCTGGGCCACAGGGAGTTGTCAGAGCACTGCACATTCCTGGGTCTGGGCTCCAGCAAAGCCAGCTCTGCAGTCCCACCGTTGGCACTGGAGCTTTTGTTCCTGGTGTGCAGCCCAGCTGTGTGTCCCAAATAAACTGATCTCTGTTAAGAAACATCTCTCCCTTTTTTTTTTTTTTTTTTTTTTTTTTTTTTGTTTTTCTTTTCCCAGGGC
>VXBB01003037.1:0-32612 GCA_013399915.1 Illadopsis cleaveri | reverse complement strand
TTGTCTTTCTGGCTCTTCTTCTCCAGGTGCTCAGATGATACTCCCAGCACAGAGGAACAATGGGAAATAGTCCAGAGGTTGAGATTTTGGGGCCTGCATTTGAGGCACTTGTTTGATGCAAGATACCCTGGGTGGCTTGTATTGGACAGCTCAGCTCCAGTGCTGAGAAAGGAAACAAGCAGGGAAACAAGGACAGGGGCTCCCAGCAGGTCCTTCCTTGCTGGGTAGGGAGGGATGGGATGTGTCTTCTTCAGACCATCCCAAGGGTATGGGTACCCAGAGAGATGCTGCTCCACACTTGTGTTTGGGATGGGATAAAGGCATAACATGATAAGAAATCCATGTTTTGTGAGGCTTAGGCTGAATCCCCTGTAGTACAAGCATGATTTCAATATGAATGCTATCTTTTGCTGGTGGGGTTAAACTTCAGCTGGGGTTATCAGATGAGGGATTCTTGTTCACAGCAGCTGCCTTGTGTTGCTCATAGGATTATGTGCTTTGTTGCCTTTGCCTCGGAGATTATCCTTTCACAGCAAACCTCGGGCCTGTGTCCATCAAGGCGGATCTTTACAGGAGGCAGGTTTGTAAATCAGTTTGTTGGATGCCCCTGGAATTCAGTATATGGGGGATGATGTTTATGAGATTAATGGTGACAGAAAGGGAAGTGTCTCCCGTCCTGGTTTCCTGCAAATTCCCTGTGTCTAAGGTTTCTACCCAGCTCTGAAGTTAAACCCCCCAAGTTTAGAGGGCTGCTCTCAGTAAGTGCTCCCTGGATTTATTCCTGTGTGCTGTCTCCATGTACCAACTGGCTGGCCTTTGTCCCTGCAGGGTCGTGACTACTGTTCAGAGGAGGAGGAGGATGTCACATAGTGCCAGCTCTGCCCTCGCCCCAGGAGCACCTCCAGTGTAAATAGATCCAACCCAGCCTTCTGGATACAACCTTTGGGACGTCTGCTCGAGTGAACAGCACTCCATAACAGAAGAAGACCATTTCCACATTATATGCTCCATTCAGTTACAGTGTTTCCTAATGAACACATGAGGAATATTGCTAAGAACTCGTAAGGAACTGTTTTCGTTGCTGCTAGTTAAAACTTGTTGCAACTTCTCACTTTTTTCTGTGTCCAGATATGCAGCAAATCCTTAAAAGTTAATCCAAAAGACGTTGTTGATTTTATTGAGGCTTCTGGCCCGTTTTCTATCAGATGAGGTAGTGTTATACCAAGCTTCCATAAGTGAACATCCAAGCATCTAAGAAACACCCCTGAGCTGTGTGTCCGTCCGTGCTGGGGCCGGAGTGCTTGTTAGTGCTGGTGATTCCAAGCTTTGGAGATGGGATGTTTTTGCCATGGCAGGCCTTGTTTCTCAGCTGAGAAGAAGCTGAGAAGCTGTTATCCATTAAAAGCATGTTATCACTGAAATACTGGAAGTGATACAGGAGCAGGAACTTGTAATTTAAGAGGAAAAAAGTTTCATTTAAAAGGTATCTTAATCAAGGACTAAGCTTGCAGTATTGGCTTTGCTGAGCACGAATGGGAGTGTGATCACAATCATTTTGAATCTCTTTTTTTCTAAGAAAATAAACATTTTACTGTTTTTATGTATTCTTGTCTTTTACCATTCCTACAACATGATGTTTTAAGAGTCTGGGGACAAGGAAGACCAAACCTCTCTCTGCCTTGATGTGTCCCGTGGATCTGATCTCTTAAAGCAGCTCTGTGCCAACTGGGGGGATGTGTTGTGTGTCCTGTAGAGTTTATTTTTCCATATTAAATGGAGAGGATATTACCTTCTCAAAAGCAGATGTAATATTTTTAACAAATGCTGTCATGAGTTAAAAAAAACAAAGGTTAAAAATACAGCTTTTGTATTTATTATTTCAAAGAAGATTGTTACCTGTGCTGATATTTCTTCCAGCTTTGATGCCATGAGAGGACAGGGTTTGCACTGCATCCAGTGGAGAAGCTTTGTCAGTGTCATTTGCTGTCATTGTGTTTATTTCATTCGTGGGGTGGGTGTGGACAGGCTGAGGGTGCATTAACAGCATCTCTTAGGATGTGGCTGGCACTTGAGGGGGCACTCAGCCCAAATATTGGCCATTTTTCACTGGGCTTTCTGAAAATGAGATCCCTCCAAAGGATCTAAGTCCCTCAAAGATCACCTGTGACCTCTGCAAATATCTAAGTTATTGCTGAATTTCTTGACTAAAGAGGTTTCCCTGAATGTTCTCTCTGAGTGGGGCTGCAGAGCCCACATCAGATTTCATTCCCCATCAGAACTGTGCTGTACCTGGAATATCTCCAGAAACCCCCAGCTCCCTCCTGCTGCCATTCCTGCACTGGATTTACCTTTGGCTTTTGGGCAGGGGATGAGCAGTGGGGACAGACCTGGGAGTTGCTGGTGTTCCTGACAGCTGGGTGTGAGCCCATCCAGCAGGAGCAGCTCTCCAAGCAGCAGCTGTGAGGCTGTTTATCCTAAAGGTAGAAGGTATTTCTGAGCTCTGCAGGCTCCCCAGGCACCTGGCCCCCTCAGTCTGAGCCCTGTGGTTGCTGTACTCCAGGATTCAGACAACCCAAAAGCTTCAACAGCTTCCCCTATAAAAGCTCAGTGTCAGGGTCCTCTGTGGCATATTCATCTTTATCCTATTAATGGTCAAAAGCCAGCAGCCAGCTCTGATTTCCCTAAATCCTTGCTCATTTGAGCAGCTGCATTGGCCAGGCAGCCCCTCCCAAGTGTCCTGACCTCCCTGGAGACAGTTTCTCTGCCTCCCTGCCATCACATCACTGTTCCTGGGGCTGTGGCACCTCTCAGTGCCACAGAGCTGTTGGGTTTTGTGATGAATTCTTCATGGTGATGTCCCTCCCCTCCTGGATATGATTTTTTCCCATAATTTACGCCAGCTCCTGAGCAGGTGATTACACTTGGGAGAGTCGAGAGACTCTGCATTTCAGTTATTTAAACCACCTTAATTAATAAAGAGTCCTGGGGCTTGGTCCCACAAACCCTTCTCTGCAAAGCACTTTGGAAAGCTTTTACAGTAGTGCAGGAGAGATGAGGTTGGGTCTTTTCTTTTCAAACATTTCCATGTCCAGGTGCTGAACATCTTGTGTGTAAATGTCCCCACCCAAACACTGTGTTAGACACATTGAGATCTTTCTTTCAGCCACCTCTTAGTTTTAATAATTCTTTTTTTTTTAATATTTTCCTTGCTACTGCTGCTGGCACTGGAGACCTGCACATCAGTGGGCGTTTTGTGAGAGAGGAAAAGCAATTCCCATCTTACCTGTGCTTGTATTGCAGCCAGCAGCAGATGCTTTAGAGTTCTGGATGAGTTACAGCCTCCCTGCTGGACCTGTAGAGGGCAATATTGGAAGGCCTGGGTAGGCTGTCGTGCTGCTGGAACCTGCTCTAATTCTTCCACCTTTGCAAAACCCTGGCAGATTTTGTTAAAAGTCTAAATATATGTGGCAGCTGAAGGTCTGTAAGAATATAAGAAGATTACTCTGGCTGAAAATGCAGATCTCCTTGGAGCTCATTGCTTTGCTCTGCTAAAATACTTTCAGCAGCATGGAAAGGAGGAGGCTGGGAAGAGAAGGAAAACTTTCTCCTTTCTGGTACCTGTGCTTGGCTGTAAATGGGATTTCAAGGTTCTTCTCAAAAGAAGCACCAGGAAAGGGATTTAAGGCCTAAACTTCTCTTTAGGAGGCTGATGCAGTATTTGCTGAGCACCACATCATTTTCTGGGATCTTGGAGAAAATTGTGGTGAAGGGTTTTTGCAATCAACATTCTTCCCTTGAAATGCTTTCTCCTTTGTCCAGAGCCCTTGGAGTGGTGCTGGTTTTCCTCCTCGGGGCCTGCCCCAAGCACTGGGAGGGGAACTGGGGAGCTGCTGCCTACCCCAGGCCCAGCCTTGGGCTGTGTTGTTTAATCACTGGGAGTTTCACTTCATCTGTGCCCCCTCCCAGCCCCCTCCACCCCCCAATTACCATTAATTCCTTCCCTTGCATTCAATCAGAGGTTTGGTTCTTTTGAATTAGCTCTCCCTGCCAGGATCCAGCAGAGCCATCTCTGTGTCCTCCCCTGCCACAAGCCCTTTGTGGCCACAGATGGGCTGCACAGCTCCAGGCTGGCTCACTGCACCTCTGCATGCCCTTGTAAGGAGCAGGAGCAGCAGTGCTTTAACAGGAGATGAAATCTTCATCCCAGGAACCCTGTGTGCATTGGGGTGGGCTCTGAGCTCAGCAGCTGGATGGCACCCAGTGCTGCCACGGCTGCAGGGGGCAGATCAGCAGCACCCCGGGGTTTTTTGCAGTGCCTCTTTCCACCCAGGCTGGAAAGAGTCCAACAGGTCTGGAAACTCTGGATGATGAGACAGGAGAAGGGGTCCACGAAGCACCAGGAGATGTGTTTGAACTCTGAAGATGTGGCTGTCATCACACGAGAATCGGCCTGGAGATAAATATTCTGTTCTCAGCTATTTCGGTTTTACCAGGTCTGTAAAACAGTAATTTCCTGTCACTTGCATTTTGGAGTTAGCAATGACTCAACTCCAGATCAGCCTGGCTGACACACCAGACCTTCAGGATAGGGGAGGCTGGATGATGTGTGTGTCTGTCAAAGAGTAAATGTCTCATGGGCTTTGCACAAAAAGGGGGTTTCCAGTTCCCATGGTGGTGGGACACTGGCACAGGGTGCCCAGAGAAGCTGTGGCTGCCCCTGGATCCCTGGAAGTGTCCAAGGCCAGGCTGGACAGGGCTTGGAGCACCCTGGGCTAGGGGGAGGTGTCCCTGCCCATGGCAGGAGGAAACCTTGTTCCAAGTTGCCCATGGAACAAGATGATTTTTAAGGTCCCTTCCAGTCCAAACCATTCTGGGATTCCATGACTGTAAAACCAGTGCCCTGACTCAGGCCCTTTGTGGGGTGTTGGGGAGTCTGAGCAACATCCCTGGTGCTAAAGAAGCTTTGACCTGTCTGGGGCAGCCCCAGCCCAGGGAGAAAGTAACAGCACTTGCACTCTGGAAAATCAAAAGCTTTGATCAATCAAGGTCACTGTGTGGGACAGGCGATTTTTAGGGGGTTCACTGAGCACAGATTTATGGCACTTCTGCCAATGTGGCTTCATGGAAGATGCTTTTTGGAGAACTGAACACTGCCAGACCCTGCATTGGGTCCTGGTACTGCTGGGCAATTCTCCTTTTTCAGGCTGAAATCTCTCTGTTTAATTTAATTCTGTAGGTGTTCGGGGAAGAGGGGACAAGACATGCAGGGATGGCCTTGCAAGGGCACCTTATTTGCTTTGTTGTTGGGGAGATCAGACATCCAAAAAGCTGGGTAAGCACTGAGTGAAAGTCTTGTTATTATTACTGTGCTGTTGTGGCAAAGGGAGAGAAGCTCCAGCTCGGGGTACTGCAAGGTAGGAAAGTTGATAGAACTCAAAGATGTTCATGTCTTTGCTTTATAAAAAAATCATATTATTCTTTTTCAATTTAGCTGCACACCTCTACTCATGACATCCAGGGAAATGCTCACTTTGAGTTTGAAGATGGGAGAGTCACCATCATCATCCTCAGGATCATCATCTTCATCATCAACCCGTGTGGGACTGTGAACCTCCTTCATAAAAGCCAACTCGAATACCAGCCTCATGGACAGACACCCTTGGCAGCAAAAGGAGAAGTCTGTGATTCTTCCCTCTGGAAATGACTCCCTTTCTCCATCCTGGATGAACCCTGGAGCAACCACCCTTCATCCCTGCAGAGCAACCCCTGCCAAAGCCCTCGAGGTGCGAGTTCCACAGGAAATTTATATATTGAATTCTTTTAGTCTATTAAATTAAATTTTGAGACAAAAAGTTCTCCAGAGCAGTTGCTGTGAGAAGCTAGAAAGCTCCGTGTGGGAACAGAGCATATTCCTGGGGTTTTGGCATTCTGCTTTTGTGTCTATTAATAATCCCCCAGAGTGAGTCATATGGAGCTGCATTTATTCACTGACTCGGAGAGAG
Source organism: Illadopsis cleaveri (assembly GCA_013399915.1). Classification (NCBI taxonomy): domain Eukaryota; kingdom Metazoa; phylum Chordata; class Aves; order Passeriformes; family Timaliidae; genus Illadopsis; species Illadopsis cleaveri. The sequence goes on along the minus strand of VXBB01003037.1, from coordinate 26,610 downwards.
CTGCTACCCAAAATAGCAGCTCTTTAATTTTTTATGATGCTGTAATGCCAGTGCAGTGAAGATTGACATCATTTGAGGGAGATGCTCCAGCCTGGCAGTCACAGAACCCATGTCCAGCCCCACAAGGAACGTGGGGAGCCATGTGCTCCATTACATAAAAGCTCTGGAGAGCCAGCACGGGGCGGAGTTGCCTTTTCTGTCCTCATCTGAGCAGCTTTTGCCCGGATTTTTTTCCCTTCAGGCCTTTCTAAGCCTTCTTTGCTCATTTTCTTCAATCCTGAGGAGCACTGGGCCAGAGGATGATGAGGAAATGGCTTTTGCTGCAGAGGGGAACCTCAAGCACGTCTCATACCATCAACCTGCCTGCCAGGAGGTCCATAGGGAAATCTTGAAATGCATCAAATTCAGCACCACCAGCTCATCCTTTTTCTCACCCATGTTGCAGCTCTGTGTCCCCTCCTGAACCCCCCAGCATCCCCTGAGCCAAGGCCTGTGCCCAAAATCCTTCCCAGCCTGGTGTTTCTGACTGATGCCAGCCCCAGGCAAAGGGCAGAGAAATGCTGGGGAAGGGTTTGGGTTGAGTTTTTTAACAATGAATCCAGAATTGCTTCTCATTCTCTGGCCTGCACTGCTGCCATCAGGTCTGTCCTGTAGTGGCAGCCAGTGGGGCATCTGAGATATCCCAGGGTGGCCCCACTGCTCCCCAAAAACACCTCTGGGTACCAGTGAGTGCCACACAGGCTTTTGGCACAATTTTGGCTAAAATTCCTCTGCAGGGGCCCCAGCCCATCACCCTGTGCTCTCCACCAAAGCATTAGGAAAGATGAATTTGCCTGTGCTGGGCAGTAATAGCCTGGGTGAAGTTTCACACGTTGTGTTTTACAGGCTCCATTCCAGCTGGACACATTTGTAACATTACCTTTTCACGGAGCACTTTGGGAGAAAATGGAACTCCTGCCCCAGCAGCTTTGAGCCATGTGGCTGATGGGATGCCAAGCAGCTGTGGCTGAATTTGTCAGAGCAGCTCAAGTCCTTTGAGTGAAGGGTGTCACACCTTTGGGTGACCCACACGGAAAATGGAAATGGAACAGTTGAGCAACAGGCCCTCAAGACAACCAGTGGCATAAATTAATAAATATAGTTTTAATAGGAGGGGTGAGGATTTGGTGCCACCATGCCTCCCTTGGCCTTCAGGCATCCATCCATGCAAGGAGCATCCCAGGGGAGCGTCAGGAACCTGCTCAGACCCCAAAATAAACACCTTAAGAGTCCTGATTTCTTGTTGTGAAAGAAATACAGGGAGGGGCACAGCCCACCCTGGCTGTCAATTCTGTGTTTTATTTTTGTCTTTGAAGCAGCCACATCCCTCTGCCTGCAGGGGCAGCACCTCTGACGACCCCTGGACTGGGTGCAGGGCACTTGCAGAGTGTCCCTTGTTCCAAGGAGGCAGAAAGGGCCTTTGCTCCAAAATACTCGAGTCCCCGAGTGCTGATGTTCCCAGAACACAGGAAACAGGAGGCTGAAGGAATTTAGCACTTCCCAAGCAAGGCTGGCAATGCTTTCTACTTCATATCATAAACACTGCTCAGCACCTGAACGAGGACTTGAATTTAGGGCTCCTGCATCTTAATCCTAATTTTCTTAATCCTAACTTCCAGAGAGAAAAAATTTACAGGAACAGAGGTGGTGGAGGAGTGCTTGTAACGGAAGAAGGAGGAGGGATACACCCCTCCAAGACTCACCTCATCAGGCCCAAGTGAGACTTGGTTTTTTATTCTAAATAAAACAGGTGCAGCAGTCAAAATGAACTTTTGAGGGTCTGGATTCTGGATTTTAAAACTAAAACAGTAATGCCCAAGTCATAGAGAAGAGAGGTTGAAATAGTCCAATTAGATCTGGTTGCTGAGAGCCTGTCCAGTTTCAGTTCTAGACTGAGAAGGTGATGTTTTGGTTATTCCAATACCTCTGGGTTCAGCTAACTTCCCTGGGAAAAATTCCAGGCTTCTCCAGAGTGGCAGCCACCAACCTGCCACATCCCCCCAGCGAGGCTGCCAGTGAAGGATTGGTGTGACTGCCTTGACAGCCACCAGCAATGCAGAAATGAGCATCCGTTCAGCACGGCTTGACCAGAATATTTACATTTTATTAAATCTTTACAATCAGCAGTTATAATCAAGTACACAATTATGTACATGGATTATGTACATTTTAGCCCAGACTTTTACATCACAGTACATAGTTGCCCTTAGAAATATTGTGTACACTTATCACCAGAGAGTAAAACCCAACAATAGTGTTACAGCACCTGTTATTAGACATCTTCCATAAGAAAATATACGGCTGTAAATTGGTCTGGCTAAAAAAAAAACAAACCAAAAATCTTATAAAATCTGAACATACAATTTTCATTCACAGAATGGTTTGTTTTTTATGTTCTGACTGATGCCTGTTGCATAAGATGTCCTGTTTTTCACCTCTCAACTCACACTCATTGGTGCCTATTCAGGGACACTGGCAGGAGGAAGAGAACCAGAGCTGGGCTCATTCTCAAACTTCATTAAGAAATAATAAATGTAAACAATTAAGAAGATTCCTCTAAGATCAAATGAGAAAATAATTGACTGATCTGAATTACATGGCATGGAGTAAGTGCTAGTTGCAGCTGTGATTCCTGAATTTTTCAGTGTTCAATACCATACAAAGAAATGTACAATGCTATACACAAAGGGTGATTCCTCATTAATGATCTAGGAGCAATATTCCATATGCAGGGAGCAAACTTCCAAACATTTGGGAAGAACACTCTCTCCCTTCTCCAAAAGGGTTTTTCTTTTTGATGAATACATTCTTTTTGCTTTTTAAGATGATAGTAACAGAAAACTGAATTCGTTCCAGAATGATATGAACAGGTTAAACTAAAGCCTATATCCTCATAAGGAAACACAAAGTGAAAATAACCTGAATAAAACTGTCCCCCCAATTTAATCCTCTTTCCCAAAAGGTCAGCCTTGCCTGATTCAGTTCTGTAAACAAAGCTATGGCTCCTGTGATGGTTTCAAAGGTGAAGCAGAACTAAATGGAACAAAAAGCACTCCAAAGGGAAGGACCCAACAGTTATCTGAGGTAGGCCACCACCAAAATGCTGCCCCCTAAATCCACATGGAGTTCTGGGATCCCTGAAAGGTAATGCCTGCTGCTCTACTAACAGCTGGAGGAGGCAGTTACTAAAAGTGAGCTGGTGATGGCAAGGAAAGTTAATCTTTTAATAAAATCTGACATCTACACCTAAACCTGCAAGTAAAAAAAAGAAAACCTTTAGCTGCTATATTGAGATAATAATGACCAGAGGCTCTAGGATATAAAAATAACTCTATTTCCACTAAAAGAGCTACCAAGAAGATGATGTCCATGTCAAAAAGCATGGGAACAAAGATGCTCCTTTTGTGGCACTGAGCACTGACAGATCAGCGGAATTCTCTGAGTGAAAACATTTGATCTGCACCTCATGGTTTGATCCTGCACTTGGCCATGTCCTGGTGCTCCCAGGGCTCCAAGGAACCAAGGACACTTACAAGGCTCCCACGGTCAAATGCTTTCTATGAACTCATGTAACAAAACCCATCAATAAAAACATTGCCAGCTGAAAACCCCCAGCTGCTTCAAGTCCAAACCTCCAGACAGTTACTTGTGCAAAGGAATGACAACTCCACGTAAGAGCTAATTTCTTTCAAAGGACACTTACTCACTATTCCTCCTTAAATTCCCTCCTACCCTGGTGATTTAAAGTTCTGGGTGATATTTAGATGGACTGCCATGCTCTCAAAAGGTGCCTGTGCATTCTGAGACTTTTGAAAGCAAGTGTGGCTGAGTACATGGATTCAACATTGCCTGGGATTGTTCTGCTCACTGTACAGAGTATAAATACAGAGTATGGCTGTGCTAATTAACAGTTGCATATTCAGCACGTGTAATTTCACCAGCTAAATCGAAGGTGCAGTCCAGAGTGGGGCTTCCTGCTTATTTACTCCATTGCAATGATGAACATAAACCTGCATTTTTAGCCTGGTGCAGCATATAGGCAGTGTTCATTTAGTCTTTAATATAAAACCATTTTTTGAACCACAATTCACTAAAAGCAGTTTATACAAATCAAGTCAATTAGTTTTTGGCAGTTTCTTTGGACACAGTCAAAATGCCTCCGTGTTATTTAAACTTCCCCATTTTTACTTAAATATAATGGAGATAACAAATTCAGACTCCCACTTACCTGTAACAAACTCCAGAGCCTGGAATAACACCTCTGGACTCTGAACTATCAACCCAACAGCCAGAATTGTTGCCCTTCCCCACTGGCCCTGGCCTCCCTGCCTGAAACATCACATAAACGAGTTGTATATAAAAAGAACAATTAAGTCAAGCTGTTGGAAGTCAAACTTGTAGAAAAAGGTTTTGTTAACAGCTGATGGAGCTGTGTCCTTTCAGAGACTGTTTCAGATTTTGGGGCAGATTGGAGTTTTTCCACCTGGGAGGCCAAGGGAAACACCTGGGACTCAACACCTGCCTCGTCTGCTTCCCCTCAGCCTCCAGCAGGACCTTCCCACACCCTTTCCTGGTTGCCCCACTGATGGGACCTGCTCACACTCTGCCTTTGGTTTGTACAATTCTTCCAGCTGGAAGCAGAGCAGGAGGGGAACTCCCCTGTGGTTCCCCATGCTAAGGGGTGCAAGGAGTGATGAGCAGCACTGTGATATGTCAGACAAAACCAGACTGCTTCCAGCTGTGCAAACACCTGGAAACAATTCCCCTGCTGCTGTAAGGAAGGCTTTCAGCTGGGGAGGGCTGGGTGCCCCATCAAGAGCCACTCCATGGCCTGTCACCCCACCCTGCTCAGCTCGGGCTTGGCAGAGCCCCAGGAGTCCCCTGGGAGTCAGGCAGGAGTCAGGCTCGTCCCTGCCTGGGGAACAGCACCAGCCACGGGGCCACACAAACGCTTTGATTGCACGTTCCCATTTTTAAACAGGAAAAATTAAAACATACAAAGAGCCTGTGCTGGAATTCTATGCTGTTTTCCAGGTGACACCTGGCTGCTCATCCCAATACTGAATATGTTTTCTTGGATATCAGGGCCTCACTTCTACCCAAAGAGGTCTCCATTTGTTTATTAACAAATAAGTTACTATTACAAGTCATAGCTCATCCTTTTCCATCATTTCAAATGCTTCTATATCTTCATTCCAGTCTGCTAATATGGATTCCATAGGCTGGACTTTTCTATCCCAGTGAGCTTTAGAGTTGGCCTCTGTCTGGCTGTTTTGTTCCTGAGGCTGGCTGTCCCCTGCTGTACATGCTGGCTCTGGAGCACTGGCCTCTGTGGGTCCAGGGGCGTGGGGATCCAGATCTGCCATGGAAACACTGGCACTGTCTGTGCTGGCAGGGGACAAAGGATCAGGGTCACCAACAGCAGAGCTTTCTCCTCCTCCTTCTTCAGGCTCCTCACTGACTGCTCCAGCATCCTGAGATTCTGAAGGAGCTTCCTCGGAAGTTGGTTTGTGTGAATCATTTTCAGATGATTTCTGGTCCATATTCTCAATTTCCAAGTCTTTGAAAGGGAAGGAAAAAAGAAAAAAGAAAAAAAAAGAAAGTTAAAACAACTGCAGGAATGCAACCTTTTATTATGTATTCCAAAATCAGGGTCACTTCCCTTGGCCTTATTTCTTCAAGGAAGAGCAGACTTTCCAGTGATAGGAAAATTTAATGGTACTGAGGAATATATTTTATAGAGGGATAGGAGGGAAGCCTTTTGAACACATTTTACATGAGGGCAAACAATACACTGAGGCTCATTTTGGTTCCTCAAACTTCAAGAGTGACTTATGGGTCAGTGCCAGTTACCCTCCTTCAGCCTTAAGCAAATATCCACTGCGTGCACTGAACTTTAATGCTGGATTTTAAAGCACTCCCAGATCCACCAGGATCCCACATCTGAGCACATGGGAGTTGGACAGAATTGCCCAAGTTTACTGAACTGTGCATTTGAGAGGGCCACAGCCAGAGCCTCCCCACTCAAAGCAAGTAACACATCTCCCATGTCCCAGCTTAGCTCCTGACAACTTCCCAACTGAGTCATGCAGATTTCTCTGGGTTTGATGCTCATGGCTATAAGCAGGACACTGATACTTCAGGATTTTTAGGGAATTTAACTGCACATGCCACTGTTGACATGGGATACTTACTGCTATCAATAATGTAGTTTGGAATCATTTTACCTTTAAAGATTGTTGCTGGGATTCCAAACGGAAGCACAAGGAGGGGGGAAGAAGCAGATATGGATTACAAACTCTCAAAGGCACAGCTAACTTGTATTTAGCATTTTGTCAGAGCACTTAGCACAGTTATAAACAGGAGGGATTTGTAAATTAGGAAGAAACAAGACAAGGTTTTGGCATATCCTCTTTGCAAATAGGCTGATTTTCTAGAGACACTTGTTCTTACCTACATTTCTTGATCACAGCAGTGCTACAAGGAAGGCTTACAAGAGGAAAATCTGGATTTTTCTGCTACATTCAAACAATTCAACTGGGAATGTATTAGCTTGCAATTTTCTTGCGTTATACAAGAACACCCACGAAACATCTGAGGTCAGCAGCCTTATTTCTCATGTTAACCACTTCTCCTTGGATAGGCAAAACAGTTCCAGCACTTGTCTCTCCTTCTGGGTCCCAGGAATGTCACTGGGGATCTTGGTGAGGGAGAGATGTTCACAATGTAGGGCACTGGAAACATGCTGTTCCTGATGCTACTTCAAAGCAGCTGATGACAAAAAGGGTTCAAAAGGAATCCAAAAGGCTGGATTGTCTCCTAAGCCAAAGTGACATTTAGGAACAGCATTTCTGGATGTTACCTCATAGAGGGAGTGGGTATCAATGATATCTCTCTGATAATGACTTGCTTAATAAAAAACTAATTCCAATGTCAAACAGAAAACCACAGCACTTCTGGGCTGCAGTGCAAATCCTTTCTGTCCATTTTCCACTGTGCCACGGCACAGATGGGAGCTGGAATTGCATCATTCACCTCTAACCTTACCTCTGTCTTTTGCTTTATCAGAAAGGAGCACCTCCACAGCCTCGTACTCCCGGATGGCATCCAGGATGATGTTCCCTTCCTTGTTGAAGAGGAAGAGCATGGGAATGGTGATGTCATCTGTGTTCTTGCCATCCCCAGCCATTTGGAAGAGAGGGGCTGTGTCACTGCTGCTGCCCTCGTTGTCATCTAGGCAGAGCACACCAGAGGAAGGGCAAACTTCCCATTAGATCAGCTGAACTTGGAGAGGCCTCCCCTGCCCAGTCACTTCACAGCAAACCCCAGCCTGGTGTGTTTTCCTCCACTTTTCATTTCTATCCCAGTTCTTCCTCAGCAGTTAGTACTGACAGCACCCTGCAGTCCTTAAAGTAACAACTGATAATCTGCAAAAACACTTACAACCCCCCATCCCAACTTGTGTCTCCACAGAACCAGACAAACCCCAAACATCTCTTCATCTTCTGAGAGCACAACTGCTGTGCTTCTCAGCTTAAAGCTTGCCAGCTCTCCTGTACCTTCAAATCTGTAAAACTGGGTTACATTTACACAAATGAAGGACTTGGAATTGTATTTACCAATGACAATGCCTCCTATTGCTCCAGCTTTCTGAATGTTTCGTGCCTTTTCAGCAAACATGCACTGGCCTCTCTGCATCAAAGCAATTTTCTCTTTCACTGCCTCAGGATTAGTGATCTCTGAGCATCCATTATATGGCTTAATGGTTGCAACGAATCCTCTTGTCTGTTTGGAAAAAGCAAAAACAAAGAGAGAATTAGAGCACTATGGTCATGCTTGTGATAGATTCCCAAGTATTTTTATTCCTTCAGCCACTCTAATACACTTAGTGTTGGCTCGTGTCACTGCAGACAATCTGTGCCCTGAAACTGGAGCTCTACAAGTAAAGAATGACTGAATAAAAACCTAATTCTCATCATCAGTATGGTTTGTCTACACCTGGGAAGAGTTGTCTCTGGAAATTTTTCTCCTGTGAACTGCTAGTCTGGAACTCCTCTTTGAGGCTGCAATGTGGGTTTTCCTACTGCTTCCCATAGGGACCCCTGCCTCTGTGGAATTGCCCTCTTCCATCTACTCAGAGCCTGCTAGAAAAGCTTTCATTAGAACAACTTGCTCTAACTCTAAAAAGCTTCTGCCAGCTCCTGGCTGACATGGGAGGGAAACTTCCCCATAATCACCATCTCCTTAGCTGTGCACTGCAGACTGGACAAGCTTGCTCTGCCACTCATGCTGTGCATGTGTTTTAAATCCTAAACCATGGCTGATGACTCAGGAGCAGGGCACAGACAGATAAGCCACTCATGCCCACAACTGTCACTGCTGTCATTGTCACCACTGGGCCCTGCTGCTTTAACCACTGTAATTAACTGATCACCTGGAGGATCAGCTGGATGTCCTCAAACAGCAGCAGCACTGTAAACTGAGGCTTGTGCAACAGGGAAGGGAACAGACACACCCACATGTCACATACCCCTGCTTTGTGCTTGGACAAGTCCATCCCAAACTGTGCTGGCCCAGCAGTCAAGACCACCCTGCCAAAGAAGGGGTGGGAAACAATCTGCACAGCACGAGGAGGGAGCTGCTGCTCCTTCTGCTGCTGGCTGGAGAGTTCAATCATTTCCTGCATGAACCGTAAGCCATCCTCAGCATCCAGGGAACTTGCTGCCTGCAGAGAAAAGAATCAATACACAATTTTAGCTTAAACGTTTGAGGAACTTGGGGGAAAAGAAACTGAAGTTGTGTTTGCTTGGACCACTGCTGCAAAGACTTTAACACACAGGGTTGGATGCTCACTTCCACTCATGCATTGTTGCACAAAATGTTTGGCACCTGCACCACCCAGGAGACTGAAAATATACAAATATATATACACTAATATATAGACCTCATAAAGAGATGGAAGTATCTCACACTGAAAGCAGTGTTTTCAGTCAAGATGCTGTTGGCTTCATGACTTCAACATGAGCACTCTCTACTTAATTTAGTGGAAGACTAGTTAGAAGTGTTGCTGAGGCAAAATATTAACAAGCATCAGCCTGCTAAATATAGGTACAATATCCAGCTCATGTGCCTCCTTCCACAGGGTGGCTGTCCCTCCTGAAGCTCCAGGTGTCAAGTGTCATTGCTAGGAGGACTTTGCTGAGAGCTCTAAAAAAGAAAATCCTGCCAGGTCATCTTACTTGCACTGCGTGCTGCACTAATTGTACTCGTCCATCTTTCAGATGGATCAAACTGACTCCCATCTTCTTCAGGATCTCCAAGTGCTCAGGATTACTGGCCATGAAATCTCTGGCTCTCAGCGGTGGTTTTGGTCCACTTCCCAAACTCTCTTCTCTGCCAAAAGACATCAGAGATCAAAGTTTTAAAAACCAGGTTATCCTTGAAACAGAACTCTAGTGTTAATCCCTGCCATCACAAGATTGGAATTCTTGGTACACTGAGTGCAAGCTTCAGTGGAATGCAACTTCTCAAGCAAGTTATCTTTTTTTAAAAGCTGTCCATATTATCAATAACTTCATAGTGCAAAACCTCTCCCCCAGTATTGATAACAAAACTGCCATATACTCTCTCTCATTTGCAAATGGTCTGCATTATTCCAACACTGACCAAACCCAGTTTGCCCCATACAGCTGCAACTCAGATTTATTTATGAAATACAGATATAGAAGAGGTGGTCAGGAGGACAAACATTGCCAGTGTTAACACTGCCCTAAATTCCTCAAAACAGGTGCAGTTATGTGTGGCAGCCTAATATCTCTACTACAAAGAACACTTTCAGAATTGTTCAGGAGACTGCAGAAATTTTACAAATCACAAAGACACACTTCCTGCAATACTCCAAGTGGAGCTGCAGCTGAGGTATGCAGCTCACTCAGCTCCTTGTGCTTTTAAAGACTTGCTAATTCCTAACTCCAGCTGGAAACAAACTAAGTCTTGCTGAGGATGCCAGAGAAATCCAAAGTGATTCTTCCTGTGACCAGGAATCATCCCTTTGGCCCATCCCAGAAGGACTGCCAGCTCCAGCACACCTCATGCTCCTCCTTCCCTGCAGAGCAGCCCCTGTCCCACTCAGCCCTGTGCTACCAAAGAGAGGAAATGTCCATCTCACGCTCTGGAAACGCCCCGGGGACAGCTCTTATCCACCACGTTCTTCAGAGGCTCACGGATGCTCTGGGCAAACATGGGATCATTTGGGAAGAGGATCTGGGTGTTGGGACAGGTCCAGTCAAAGTTGCTGTCGTCCAGCTCTGTGTACTCTGTGCTCTAAAATGAAAGATACAGAGTAAAAAAATGCAGCTTATATTTTTACATAAAGAACATCAACAGATAAGCCTAACTTAAGTAATCTGTGTTCTGGGGACATGTGGTGGCTGAGTGCAATAGAGGGGAGCCACTGCACTGCAACCCCTTGGACAGACAAATACAACACCTATTCTAATTTGTAATTTACTAAATTTATGTATAGTTTCTAGATTTTTTTTTTTTTTTTTGCAGAAACAGCTAATGCTCTGCTGGCAGACAATACCTCTCAAGCCTGCTCATGACAAGGCCAGTGCCCTGTATTTTATGTGCTGGACAAGTAAAGCGAGTAGTTCTGGTTTCACCTGATACTGGATTTACAGCAAGCGACCAGCTGCAGGCTGTAGGTCATTCTTACTAAAAATGGCACATCTTTTCATGTGAACAGAACATTCTCCTCCTCAGGAGCCACAGAGACTTGCAAGTCTGGATGAGTAAGGATGAATCTCTATAAAATTCAAACAATTTCTATTTTCAGGAAATATGGCAGAGTGAACATCTGCACAAATTGCTGGTTTGTAACATGTGAAACCATGTGGAACACGTCTGGTGGTTTGGAGCCACATTTAGCATGTCCTTAGCTTAGCAAATAATTGGTTAGAGATAACTGACAAGCTCATTTTATAACCCATAAAAATTAATGTAGTATTTATCTACCCAAAAAGACTCACCCCTCCTGTTTGCAATGTATTGGCCAATGAAAAATCAAATATTTAAAGGCTCCCTAAACCCCAAAACCTAAAGGGCTGTTACTAAGACATGACCTTTCTTGTTTATGAGAGCAAATACAAACAGGATGTTGGGTTGATAGTACCAAGTATGTCTCTCACAGTTTGTTTTAATAGCACTGTATTTATGTTAAAAATCATTTACACATTCCATCTGTTCAGATAAAATTCCATAAAAGAGGAACACCCAACGTCACAGCCTTTTGGCCACCTGACACCATTTTCAATGGGTTTGTCTTACTTGGATTATGCCCATTTGCAGCTTTGACTCAAAGAGCTCAAAAACCTGCATTTGAGCAATTTATTCTATCCTCTCTATTGGCCTTTCATTAACATTTGCAGTTCTCAAGAGAACAAACCAAGTTAGGCCAGCACTTAACACAGCACCAGCTGTGGGAACCCTGCCTGTCTTCGAAAGCATTAAATTCCTCTATTTGGAACAAAAGTAACATAAAATGCTCCTTCAGATCCTTCAGAAAACTTCTTGCTTAGTTCAGAAAACAGCCTCTGTTACCAAAACTCCAAAAGGAAAGATAAATTCTCAGGGAAAGAACATTTCAGAGAGGGTGTGGGATTCCCACCCTGAAGGAACATTTAACACCAAACCCATGACCCATTAAAACATAACCAGTGTTCAACATTAAGATCAAGTAACTAAAAATTTGTCACTGCTTAATGCTGAAGTCCATCAGACAGGGTGATTTTCCAAGATACATGGCTTGACAGAGAGTATAAGCCTTTTCCTCTGATCCAGGCATTATGGTAAAACTCTTAAAAAATGTTAAAAATAGAGGCACAAATAAGAGAATTTGTGTCCCTGATGTCTCAGACACCATCTTCTCTTTATCTTCTTCCTTTTTCTTATTGCCTTACAGATAAATTATGTCACCTTATTGACCACAAAATCAAAAAAAGTGAGGCTTTATGATGCTTCACAGCACAGCTGTATTACTCCAGGTTATTTGGAAAGGTTAAGTAATTTATAAACCCACCAGTGTTCTCATATTTACGCAATAGGTGCCTACTGCATGGACTAAAGTGATTAAACATCCCAAACCTGTCTGCAGCTGTATGCTGTCAAATTAACTCCCCAGCTGTCTCAAAAAACCTCTCAAAATTTGTTCATGTGCTAAAACAAACAAAGGAAAACTGAGGTTTTAGAAAAATTTTAAAAAAAATAAAGATGAGGACAAAAATATCCTACTGTGTTATCCTTCAACTTATACAGAAGTGGGGATCGATTTTTTAAAAATCTTGCTAATAATTCCTTTCTTTCATCTCAAGGTTCAGCAGTGCAGGACCCAGTCATTATTCCTCCTCTTGTGACTGTTAATTTGATGAAATAGTGCCTATTAAACAACGTGTTCAAACTGCTGCACTTCCTCAAACTATCATCTTTCCTGATTTTATTTCCATTTCCCCTTCAAAAAAAGGAAGTGTACCACAGAAACTGATTTAGACTGGAGCTGTTACATACTGTATTTTTTTTGGAGATGGTTTGGTTTGTAGTGGAGAGCCAGAGTGGCAACAGATGAGCTTCTGTAGTGAAGATATAATCTTCAATGTCAAAAATCATGTCCTCCTTATCAGCAAACAGCAGGTACAGATATTTAAACATCTCAGCCAAGAAGAATGAGTCCATCCTGTGGAGAAAAAGGGGATGTCCTTTAGGGAGATCTCATTTCTAGAACATCAGTAAAATATATTCCTAGTGCTCCATCTCTGAAGACTTCATGGCTATTACTGCTGCACATAATTCCATTAGCATTCCTTCCACTTGGAAGAAGCTGTGTTTGGAGGGAAATGATTCAGCACATTCAGTACAGAAGAGCTTTAGAGAAAAAACAAACCTCCTGACAAACTTACAGATTTGAAGTATATTTAGTTTGAACATAATTCACCTATTGCTCTCAGACAAATGAAAGGTTTTAAACTAAAAATTTTTTTATAGAGCACTCTATAACCCTACTGAAACAGTTTACAGATTGTTTCAATGCATTTACAGTTCAATACAACTACAAACAGGTAATTTAAGACTTGGTTATCAGACCAAAGACAGACAATTCCTCAAATATCAATTAATTCAATTACACAGGGCAATTTGATTTTTTCCTGTATTTTTATGTTTAAAAAAGTAATTGTGCAAACTTTACCTGTCTTCATGACTTCCTGTACGAACATCCTTCATTGCAGCAAACCCACAGGGAACTCTGGCATATTTGTTCAAGTTTTCAATGAGGGTTTTTCCTACTTCTAGGTAGTAAGGGTCTCCTGTAGCCTAAGAAATAAAACCAAAAAAAATTTTATAACCATTACATCTTGTTTATATCCTAAATTGGATATCATTTAGGTTCCAGTGGCTACTACTCAGTTCTGTCTTGAAATAAAACAGCAACAAAATTCTAGGTGCAAGAAAAAGTGCTCAAAGGTCAGAGGAATGAATGTGACTGTACCTTATACAAGAAGTAAGTGCTTTCAGCAAATTCAGGCCTCAGAGGATGCTGAGCCCAGTGAACTCTGAAGTCTGTTGTGAATGCCTGAGGATGAAAAAGAACAGACCAGAATAAATGCAGGAATGCAAACCATACACAGATTTATTTGAATTCTATGTTAACTCTGATGTTAACTGTGTTAATTTTTAAAACTATGTATAACCAGCCTAGCTTTGATAAACACCATTTTTGCAAACATACTTACCACCTGACACCTCCAGTGCAGTCAAGTGTCACTGCACACTGACAGATGGTCAAGCAGCTGTTTCTAAATTAATACCACAGGCTAGAAGTCAGAAACCTAAAAATTTCCTAGTCTATCTATTCACTCTAAATGTGCACTGGGAAAAGCCACTTCTGTCATATACTCACTACTATTTCATACTGAGGTTTAAACCAAGTCTTTGCTAGGGGATGGTCTGTTGGCTTAAATACAACTACCTGACCTTTTAGAATTTCCTTCATAAGTACAAAACTCAAAAAAAAAAAAAAAACAACCAAAAACCCCATAAAGAGGCGAATTACACCATTTTAAAAGCACTTAAAAAAAAACCATTCCAATGTTTAGCATTCTTTGCTCTCAATAACCACACTAGGTGAATGTGATGTTAAAATGTTCTCTAACAGAAATAAACTTACACTAGAGAGAAGTCAAAATTAAACCTGGAGTCAGAAGCTTTCAAATATAATCTGGGTCATCACAGATTAAAGACACACTTCATTAGGTAAACAAGCTTTTCTGTGCACAATGGACTTGCTCAAAGACTTGCAGCATCTGCAGTAAGTTTGTGTGCTGACTTTCAAAGACATACTGAATTTCAGAACATTCAGCTGTCAGACATGCAGAACTGCAAATCACATAAGAATGTTGTGGAAATGAGGCTTTGATTTTAATAACACATATACCTGCTTGTTTTTCAAATGGGCATCTGCAACTGCTCAAAGTGAGGTAAGAATCAGTTTACACAATCAAAAATACAAATTTTTGACTTACAAAAACAAAAAACTACTACCTTACCTCTGGAAGAAAGTTATGCTTTTTTATAACCTGATACAGCATCTCATGTGTTTCAATAGCAGGTCTGATATCACCCTTCAACACCTAAAATTAAAAATAAAAGTAACACTAATTCACCAAGCACAGGAATAACACTCAAGGTTACAAACACCCAAGGTGAGTTCATGTACAGCTACAGAGCACTCACTACATACTGCAATTATTAATCCCTATCAGTGTAAGTCATAGATACGCCTTAAGAGTTTTTTAAGCAAAATCAGTGAAGTCATTGAAATTATTGCCTATGTAGAACAAGGACCTCTGACATTTACAGAGAACTGGGGTGAAAACGTGATTTAGTTTATCTTAAAGATGTCAATGGCACACAAACTAGAAAATCAGCTAGTAAAAAGGCAGCTTAATTGGAGTATTTTCATGATATGAGTTTTCATGAGTATGATATTTTCATGAGTATTTTTCCTGAAGGAAGCAAATTACATGAACAGACTTTTCTAGATACTCAGCATGGCCAGAAAAGCAGATTAACTTGCATCATAGCATTAAAATGACTGGAAGACTAAGTACAGAAATCCTGGATTCCCAGAATGGTTTTGGTTGGAAGGGACCTTAAAACCCATCCAGTGCCACCCCTGCCATGGGCAGAGACACCTTCCACTGTCCCAGGCTGCTTCAAGCCCTGATCTGCCTGGCCTTGGACACTTTCAGGGATGTTCCCTCAGTATTTCTGAAAATCAAATTACTAAGCTTGACTTGAAAATCATATATCCAACCCAGTCAATAATTTCTTTGTTATTAAAACCATCTCTACATGGGTTTTACACCTTACCTGCAATCCAGGGAAGAAAGCAAGCAGAGAATCCATCCAGGTCCGAGCATTTAGCATTGGTTTATGAATGTGAACATCAAGGAGAAGAGGTGGCTGGCTGATGTATCTCATTATGGCATCATAGTGCTGTCAAATATCAGGAAAAGCAGGAGTTTTGTGTATCAATTCATTCCCCAAGAGAGATGGATCACCAGACTGGCGTAGTGTTGGAATGGAAAAGCCAGCACTACATTCCCAATCATTACTACATTTGGCAGTGCCACTAATCTCTAGTTTTGCAAACTACAACCAAGTGTAGTAAATACTGAAAAGCTCCAGAGTATTACACTTGCAAAACTTACCACATTTCCAAGGAATACACACATACAAAAGTATATCCAGCAGCCATGTGATAAATCCGGAATTATCACAGTTAAGGAACATTTGTGTTAGCTGAATTTTAAAGCACACTCCAAAGAAAGCTGAAATTGCTTTCTCTGAACAACAGAATTTCAAAGCATATGGATCTTAGGAGGAAAAGGAGGCTAAAAAACCCAAACAAAGCAGCTGGACCAGATGGCTTGGAAGAACTTCTAAACCTACAAGGTCACTTGCCACATTGCTGACTTCCAACCCCGAACTTTGTTTTCAGAAGGTGCAATGCTGAGCACATGAGCCAAACTGGCAGGAAACACCTAACAGATGTAGCTCAAGGAAAATGTACCACTGGGGGCTGCCCCTTAGGACCATGAAATCACCATTACACTTAAGAGTTACAACAGGCCTTTAACTATGGAATTATTCCACTTCTAATAAAAATATCATGCTATATGATAGAAAATCATTTTATGATCTAAAATGTTTTTAATGGATATTATTATTTTAAAAAGAAATAATGCTTTTATGAAAGAATTACGATGCTGACCAAGTTGCTCAGTAATTTATGAATTAAAAAGAAATCGAAGTGTCGTTTTCAGCTTGTATACTTAAATGTATCCTGGGCCTGAGGATCTGCAGTGCAAAGCAAGACCCACACTTTGATTTTTTTGTTGCTCCAGGACAGAATGAAATTGTACAATGGGTTGGAAGAAGAGGCCCTTACATTCTATTACAGAAACATTTGCAGTACTGCACTCTCCCAGATGATGTGGAAATACAGCTTCTCCCATAGTGGGAATATGGATTAAGGCCCAGAAGGTTCTGATTTTTACTGGATGGGGTTAAAATAGCTGCTCAGGTGACAGCTAATCACCCAAGATTAGCAAAAACCCTTAGCAAAAAGAGCTGGCACTAAACCCAGCAGAAATCACAAAAATTCTGCTTAAGATCCCTTCTCAGTCTAACAGATGACAACACAATTACTCTGAAATTTGTATTGCAGAAGGCACAAACCTGAGCAAGGTGTTAACTTACCGTGTTAAACCTTTCCAGGAAACTGTCATCTCCCAGCAAGACATAGGCTTTTAATAAATATTCATAGTATGAATCTATTCCTGCTCCAACTCCACTATCTAGGAGAAAATAAAAAGGTGGGTTTACTCTAAGTAGTGACATGGGTATTTTCCACATTTTCCCACTTTGATTTTGAAGGCTCTTCCAGTGAAAGGAAAAGCCTCCTCCCACTGGAATTAAGGCACAGATGGAAGCAGAGACACTATACTGTGTGTCTATGCCAAAGGCTTTGCACTACCAGTGCACATAATAATATTGGAGACACTTATTTCACAGGACATCACTTCTCCCATCCTATTTATATTTTTCCTATGTATTTATAGCAAAGTCTCTGAAAATTCATCCCAAGGCATTTCCTTCTTGGTGTTAAAGAGGATCAGGGAACACTTTGCCACGAATAAAATCAGTTTCTCTATCAGAGAGGGCTTTGCTCTCTCAGAGCAGAGCCAGACTTGGGGGCAGCAGGTTTCTCCACTGCCCATGCCATGAATATCTTCCAAGGGTGCAGGTGAGCATGCTGGGGGTGTGTGAGATCTCCTTGCCTGTGGCTCAGGCCCCACCTTTGCGGACCCAGTCTCCAGTGTGGATGTTAATGGTCACCCCCACTAAGTTGCTGCTGCGCTGCCTCTTCTCCCAGATGAAATCCAGTGCCTTCCTGGCATATTCCTGCAACAGCAACAGGGAATTAGGGAAACACAGACACCAAACTTTGTGATCCTTTTGACTATTTCAATTAAGATGCTAGGAAAGAATAGGATGTTTCATGTCTAACAATTTCAGAACTCCTTCGAATCTTCAGAATATTTATCTTATTTACTTCTGTATTACTGTAACTACTTTCAACCAAAATTATTTTCTGTGATTTAAAAAATGATTTTAAAAAATCAAACCTTAGAAGAAAGCCCACAAACACTACAAATCTCAACATATACAACTGTTTTTGTGCAGCATAGCTAAGATATCCATTTCATGAACTGTTTTTCCAAAATTACAAAATGTAAACAGAATGCTAAAGACCTACGGCAAAAAAAAAGGTATCGTGGAAAGCAAACCTCAAATATAGATGTTCCTGTGAATCTACTTAAAGCTGCAAACTCAAGGATCAAGGTACCAGCACAAGCTGTACAGGTGTCAGTTTCTGTTCCTGTTCGTGCTTCTGGATGTCTCACACCAAATTTTAAGTTAACCTAGAGAAAAATAGAGATTAACATCTTTATTTTTCCTAGCTGAAAGAATTTACCCTCCTATAATTGTATAGCAAGTATATAACCTATGCTCTTTCTAAAGACAAGAAAAAACAGATCCCTTTGGTTTTGCTATGCCAGCTTAGACATGCACAGAGAGCTATCCACAAATACTCTAAATCTCAACCCTCCCAAACAAGAACCTGGTTCACTAGACATTTAAATAAGAAAACACACTCTAAAAATCTGAGCAATTTTTTTAGCAAAAAATCAGGCAAAACATCACAAGTGCTCCTGGAAATTTAGTTTTGTAAATATCCCACTACTTTTGGCTCCTGAGAGTACCTGCAATTTATCAGCTTTCGATTTTCTGTCCACTTAATAAATTCAGAAATGATTCTGGAAACAGATATAAAATCAAAACAACAAAAGTCTTGATTACAGCTGTAATCCTGCATTACAGAAATAGAACTTACTCTTGGATAAGGGAGACCACTAGTGGTGTTAAAAGCAGGTAAAAGCTTGTAGCCCAGTTCCTTTGCCATGTGCAGGAGTTCACCATTGTACCACTGCATATATTCACCTTTTTCTTTCAGCATAATTGCCACTGAGTGCCCACCTAGGAGACCTCTAAACACAAGAGAAATTATCCACATCTCAAAAGGTATGTTCATCTGAACAGCAAGGACAACTCTCCACATTTTAGATGACATGTACATAACTCTGGCCCTAGTTGTTAAAACTGCTGATGCAATTCCCATTATAATCAAGGTTAGCTACCAGTATTTTGAAGCAATTGTTCTTGCTTACCATTAGAATCATTGATTCATCAATATTAGACAGGAATAGAAACCAAGACCTCTAAAATGGCAGATAATAACTTAAAATTTACATGCTCTGATCCTGCATTGAGCCCCAGAGGTCCCTTCCAAGGTGAAATAATCTATGATCCCCAGTATCAAAATCTGGTAAATCAAGTACTGAACAGAGCCATTTGCAAGCCTGTTTCTCTTAAGCAAACCCACTGCTCCCTCAGCATGCACATGGGGTCCTTAATCAGCAAAGCTGGTTTTTAATCACTGCAGCAGTGAGATGGGGGGCAGCTTGATCCAGCACCACTGCAGCAAGTCCTGCCTTGCCTTTTTAAACCTCTCTCAGGTGAACTGACAAAGGCACAACTGTTTCAAATAGGTGGAACAGCACAGAATGGTGTTCTTAAAGACACTGACTAAAATCCACATTTTTACAAGTTTTGGAAACAAAAGTTACTCACCCAAGGACTCTTATGTTGGTTTCAAAGACAGATACAACTATGTCATTATCTAAATTAACATCCTTTATTACTTTTTTTACAGCCTCTTCAAACTCTTTGGTTTTATTTAACACCTGGAATACAACAGTGAGCAGGTGTTCAGTTCCAGTATAGCTCATGCAGTCACATATATTTGTATACAGGATATTTCTGTGCACACGAAGTTACCCAAGAAATACATACATACAATTAAAACCAGAAATACATCAGTGGTTATTGAGAGTTGCCCACCACTAATTGATCATCCTGCTTTAGACTATAAGGGAAAGCAAACTTTTATGTTTAGAGTCAAAAAAAAGGCAATATAAAAAAGTAACAATGAAATGTGAAGGAACTGCTGTAGTTTTATTACAATCAGCTCCAAACTCCATCCCCATAGCACTTCAAAGTTCCCACAAGCAAAAGTCACTTCAAACAGAGCCAGAGATCAACGGTCATGAAAAAGAATTCTAAAAATAAGCCTGAGCACCAGAAGACAATCTCTGTGTTTTATCAAAGCTTATCAACAGATTAAACTTACCACAAGAGTGTCCAAGGTATCAATTAAGGTCAGTGAAAACCTAGAAAAGAAAATTTAAAGCAGATTTACTATAGATAAGTACATGTAGGAATTAAGCGATTTTTAATAGTAACTGATACCAGCGAAGAAACTAAATTCTCACAGACCACCAGCTGCAAAAAATTAGTTGTACTCAACATGTTTAGCATCAAAACCTCTTTTTAAGTTTCTCCCCTTTGCTAGTGACCAGAATAGGAGCTGACAAAGAAGCTATGATTACACATACATTTATTTATTGCAAAGCTTTCTAACTTTTGGTAAGCAAATTTAATTTTCATTTCTTGTCTCCAATCAAATCTATTAAGAAACCCAGCATTAAAGTTTAAGTATTTTTCCGGCCTCTGTTTCATTTGTTTTTTCAAAAAAAAAGGAAAAATGTTGAGATCAAAAGCCATTTCAAGCTAAATTTCTTCTACTAGAAAGTGTTCTAACAGTAGCAAGTGGTAGGCCTAAAATAAAGAACTACTTTATTTACTCTAGAATAAAGAACTATTTAAGGCCAGGCTGGACAGGGCTTGGAGCAACCTGGGCTAGTGGAAGGTGTCCCTGCCCATGGCAGGGGGTGGCACTGGGTGGGCTTTAAGGTCCCTTCCAACCCAAACCAGGTTGGGATTCTGTGATTATTCCATGAAAAGAGAGCATCAAGGCAGCTCCACACTGTCTGAAACAGGACATCCTAACGAGGATCAGAGGTTTTCTCCAGGGCTGTTCCAGTGCATCCCAAGCTGAGGGGACCTTTCCCCATCCCAGGAATTATATCTATAATTGTATCTTAAATATGTCTAATTCCAACAATTGCTCCTATGCTAAGACACACCCACAACATAAACAGAATTTCTAGAATATGGTGTTAAAACTGAATACTTTGGAACAGTTAAAATTGCCCACTGAGGAGCATGCACCAAGGATGGCAGTAAGTGCCCAGTGTTTGAAACCTTGCAGGCGACATGTGACAGCCAGAATTCTAATTAATTGTTCTTATATTATAATTCTCTTTAATTTGTAAAGCCATAAGGGCATTCTGTGAGTGCTGTTCTACAGAAGACAGAGATTAACTAATGACTGTGCACAACTGCCTAACAAATCNTTTAACATGGAAAAAAACCAGTCCTTAAATCTACATTTTGCTAGCCAAAGGATCAGTATTTTGTACTATCAGCTCCCTTAAAAGAAAGAATAGAAAATGTTTCCACGTCTGAAATAATGTTTTATACTTCAGCAAAGGCCTCAGGCTATCATACACATGATAAGCATTTGACTGGTTGTTTTCAGAAAACTTTCTACTTAAAACAAGCACTTTGAATATCACTTATTAGGCCAGCATCATGGCTAAGAGTTTATTGTTCTGTTCAGCTGATCGTTAACCCTTACAATCTCCACTAGTAAAATATGTCAGTCCACACTTGAAAGGTTTTCCTATGGAAAATACTTGGAGAATGGTTAAAAAAAGTATCTTTGGATCTCATTCACTGGTCAATTCTCTTCTTCTAATTAAGGCACAATTTCACATCAGTTAACTTCATAATAATAAAAATACTTCTTACAAATGTAACTTTCTGGCCGTATCAACTGAACAAACAACAAACAAATGTTATGAGCTGCCAATTGTACTTGTATTCCTAGATGTTTACAGAGACCATTCCAGACACTAACTTTCCCAAGGCATCATCCACATCCCCTCGACTTGGCTCCTGACCCCGCACTCGTCCACGACAAGTTAAAGGCATGAGTTCATCAGCTGGATACGCATGCTCCTGTTGGGAACAAAACAGGGGAATCAGTCACAGTGCTCACAGCCACTCCTGGGAGTGTGTCAAAGGAATCCTCACCATGCTGCTCTTCAGAAAAACTGCATGGCCATCACAGAGCCCTGCAGGTGGGATGGGACCTCTAGAGTTCATCTTGTCCAAGCCCTCTGCTCGAGCAGGGCCACCCAGACCCAGCTGCCCAGCACCTTGTCCAGACAACTCCTGAGCATCTCCAAGGAGGGACAGAGACTCCGTGGCCTCTCTGGGCACCCTGTGCCAGTACCTGGCCAACTCCACAGTGGAAAAGCGTTTCCTCATGTTCAGAGGGAACCTCCCACAGTTGTTTGTGCCCATTTCCTCTGAGCACCGCTGAGAAGAGCCTGCCTCTGTCTTCTTGACAGCCTCCCTTGTTAAATCCCCTGGAGCTTTTCCTTCTCCAGGCTGAACAGCCCCAGCTCCCTCAGCCTTTCTTTACAGGAAAGATGCTCCAGCCTTTCCATCCCCTTGATGGCCCTTCACTGGACTCTGCACAATGAACTCACCTGGCTGAGGGTGACAGTCAGGGACAGGTAAGAGAACTCAGAAGTTCAAACAAAAACCTGGTGAATCACTACATAAGACATAAAAGATAACACTCACCAAAAAAAACCCTAACAAGACTGAGCCTTTTACAAATATAACTGACACTGATATAACAAATATAACACTGACATCAATGACAATGAATCTTAAATATACCTAACTCCAATGAACACGAAATTGTCTCCTTTACAAGCTCAACACAAGTGGTTTGAAATGGAGCTTTTCTCTTGATTTCAGCAGGAAACTGGCCACTGTACTGAGGTTTCCAGTTTGACTTCTAGTGGGGAACTAACACGTGGCAGGATAAAAAACTTCAATTGCTGCACTGAAATTGCAAGTGAACACATTCAAAATCTTTCCAAATATATGGTACAAAAATAATCTGTATTCAAGCAAGAAATAAAAATAAAAAAGGAACATTCCTCTATAAATAAACAGCTCTTAGAGCAGCTTCTTTTGAAACTGATGGTTTGCTTCCCTGTATACCACCCTCCTGAGTGTTTTGGTCTTTGCTCAACTCTTTGTTCTCCTCAAGTTTAACTACAAAAGGCAGAATCTAGATCATTTTAATACAGCTCAGATGTTTCTGAATATCTCTGCAAAGTGTTCAGAAAAACAGATTAAAGAAGTACACAACCAAAGCAATGTCAAAACTGAGATCTCTGGCTTAAATTTTGGATAAGAGAAGTGATAAAAAAGTCTAGAAAAATAAACTTTTAGCTTTACAAATAAAGAACCAGAAGCATTTTGAAAAAGAAAAGTTCACTTATTCTCTGCCTGTAGCAGAGAATAAGCAGCTATTGGATTGAGTTATCTCCCAACTTGTCACTGGCCCCAAGTGACTGACATTTTCACATGTTCTGACAGCCAAGAAGAAAAATATCCCCATTATTACAAATATTGTTGAAGGACAGAAAAAACCAGCAGCTTTTTCTCAAAGCTTCTGTTAACAACTCAAAAAAGAAAAAGGAAAAAAAAGGCAAGGGAGTTTCCCCTGCAATCAAACATGAATTTTCGGTCTTCTAAATACACAGGTCTGAAATATGTATTAGTAGAAACAGAAAATCAAAACTTCTCAGCTGGCTGTTTCAAAAACACCTGCAAAAATACTTCATTCTCCTGCTGTCAGAATCAAGTCTGATACTCTAATCTTTTCTTCAACTTTAAACAAACAAGTCACATTTCTCTGTTTGTTTAGTATTTCAGCATACGTGGCAAATAAATATCCTTTTGGCTTCAAAGTTTCCAGGATAGCTGAAGTTTCTCCTCTCCTTCAAACAGATTTTTCTTGCTTCAGATGTGGCAAGACCCCTCCCAGCTGCCAATTTATCACACAATGAACAGTTGTAGCATAGATCCTTGTAATATTTTATCCAATTTTTCCAAATACTTAAGTTTTCCATTGAGGAAACCCAAGCCAAGTGTTTTTCATGGAACCGTGATTACAAAAATTATGACCAAAAAGCCTGATGTTGAACTGCTAAAGGTTTCAAAAGTACAGAGCTTAAGTTTAAAGGAGAAACTGCACTCCTTTGGAAATCCTCTTGCTTGGCTTTCTGTCCACTCTACAGTCCTGTATCTCTCCCATGTTGTATAAAGTTTTAACTCCTTAGATTTTAAGCTTGAATTACATACTAAAGTTGAAACCATAAGACAGAACCTGGGACATGTGGCAAGATGCTGCCAGGAGACAGCAGCATGTGCTGCAGGAACTGATGCAACTTGAGAGGGGTTTCTGCAACAGCCACAAAGAGTGTGCAAGAACATCCATATAAAGCCAGTAAGAATTAATCTTTTCTATTTATCTTAGTCACATCTACACTTTCTCCTCAGAAGGGTATTACTTATAGAATATTTGAAAGTAATTATTACTTGAGGAGGTCCACTCCAAGTAACTATTTATTCTTAAGCTTTTCTAAACTGAGCCAGAGCAGGGTGTGTGGAATGGCTCAGAGATCCAGAACAGGGGCACAGGAATCACAAGTCAGAGCAGAAGAAGGCAAAGCCAGCATGGCCTGTGGTCATATGACAGTCACATCCTGGGCACAGCCTGGAATGCCTGGATATGGCACCAGATCCCCTTTCTCTTCCACAAACAGTTTGTGGAAGAACACCCAAACTGCTTCTGATATGGCTTACCATTGAAGAGATATTAAATGTCATTTTTACCTACAAAATATGTAAGATCAATTTGTGCTCTCTAGAATCTGATGCCTACAGACAGCTCCTCTCGAGCTTCCTTTTCCTGGAATTTCAAACCAAATTCTTTACTGTTGATAGCCTGACATGAGATAAACTAGTTTGGGAAAGATCACTCACGGATTAGCAGAGTTACCACAAGCAATTCTTAGTTACCACTCCAAAAGCCATCACAATCCTCCTGAAAGTAAAATTTGTTAAAGTCTTTTTAAAGGCTTTGCAGGTGCTGTCATTTATTTTAGCTCTGTTTTCACCCCTCCTTCCCACATATTTCTATAGAATGTCATGAACTGTAGGTTGCTTTCTCCCCTAGGTCAGCAACAACTCCTCTGAAAAACATCAAACAAGTATTTGACTTACCATATAATTGCTATATGCATGATCAAACATTTCAAGCACTTGATTTCTAAAAAAGAAAAAAGAAAAAGCATTAGTGGTCTATCTCCTAATGGCCTTTAATACACCATCTTACATGTATCACACTTTAATATCTGAATGTCAGACACAGGTCCTCTAACACACTCTACTCAAGTAAATGAAATATAGAATAATAATTTCTCTTGATTGAGCTACCCTTGTCCACTCCAGAAAGACTCTTTCTTCACCTAACATGAAATTATTTGGGGATCTCCTTGCAAGCAAATATTAAAGAAAACTCTTACATTTATTTCATATGTTTGAAAGGACAGAAATTCTTCTATATATAAAAACTCCAAAAAAACCATATTTTTTTTAAGACACAGCACTACTTCTGATCATCCCTAACTGTTTCACTAAGGAGCCCCGCAGGGAAAAAAGGATGCTAATTTCTACCATCAACATAATTCACAATCTCTGCTGATAAGACCGAACATAAAAGAGCCAAGAACACCACAATTATATTGTAAATATCCAATTTAGTTCAATGACTTGGAAATTCAAGAAGCAGTTTTAACTCATCAAGTGCATTAAGGCATCAAAAGAGCAGAGGATGGTGCTTTTCCCAGGTGCCTCTCATGCTGCAGCAGGCAAAACCCCAGAAAAATACACAAAGCTCCTGGGTGATGCAGCACACAGAAAATTGCTTAAAACTTACATTTACAGAAAACCATAAACCATGGCAGGACACGGCCTGCACATGCCCCGGGCATCAGATGGTATCTTAAGTGCAAAGCAAAAACTTTAAAACAAATTAGGGAATAAAATTTCAACTCCTTGTGCAGCCTCATGATGAGAGCATATAAAAGATTGCACAGACAAATTACGCTGAGAACCCAAGATGGAAAACCCCAGTAACTGTAAACACTGGAGTTAAATATCAACTTATACCCGACAGCTGAACTTGATGATCTTGAATGCCTTTTCTAACCTTAACAACTCTGTGATTAACAACTGTGAGAGTATCCACACTGTTTCCCTAGCAGACTTTTTGCATTATTTTCGGTACAACTGACCACTGGCTGGGAAGAGGATGATGAAACTGCCCCAGTAACACTAAGACAAAATACGCTTGATTGCAAATTTGCTTTAAAAAGAATCCCACTCCATGCAGGAAAATGTATTTCCACATACTCTGTAATATTTACCCTTCAACTAAAAACTACAAAAAAAAGAATCAGCCTCTTACATGTACATGCACGGGGGACCGAAGCAGTTCCGGCAAACACACGTAAACATTTACCTTTTTTATGACTGCCGCACTCTCCCAGAGGCACGGCCATAATTAAACCGAGTGGGGACTGAGACTCACCTTTGATCACTTTCACCCCTAGGTGCACGCAAGCCCTGGCTGAAACCTCCCAGGCGAGCCCCCAGGCACTGGCGAGCTCCAGGTTCACACAGCACATGGCTGGATCCCACAGCGCAGAAGGGGCCGCGTGTCCCCAAGAGCCGGGTGACCTGGCCCAGAGCACTGGCCAGGCTCCGGCACACGCAGCTCCCACACGGCTGGGCACCGATGCCGCGCGTCCCCTGGAGTGTTCGGGGGGACGGGGAGGGACAGGGGACGCCGTGCCGAAGCTCTGCGCCCGCAGCCGCCCAGCCCACCCGCGGGGGCAGCGCACACCCCCTGCCCAGCACGGCGCGGCCCGGCCCGCCGCCCTTCCCTCCCTCCCTCCGGCCGTCCCCGCGCTCACCCCAGCCGGCGCTTCTCCT
>VXBB01003036.1:71462-87978 GCA_013399915.1 Illadopsis cleaveri | reverse complement strand
ATAGGGACAAGGGCAGTTGACTTAGAAGTGTCCCGTAATTCCTCAAAGAACAGTTCATCAGTGTTATTGTCCTGGCTGGGAGGTCTGTAGTAGACTCCCATGATGACATCATCCTTATTTTTTTGCCTCTTGGTTCTATCCCAGAAGCTCTCAACTGTGTCGTTGCTAACCAAGAGCTCCACACGTTCTAACCCTTCTATTACATAAAGTGTGACCCCTTCTCCTCTTCTGCCCTGCATATTTCTTCTGAAGAGCCTAGAAACATCAATCAAGGCACTGCAGTCACAAGACTCATCCCACAATGTTTCACTATTACCACTGGTGTCAAATCTCTGGTCATGCAGATTACACTGTTTTGCAATACACACTCCAAATGTAATTTGCAGGAATGTAGCATGCAATTGGCTTTCAAAGCAAGGTTATTATATTGGTACCTAATTTTATCTCTTGATATAAGTGGTGAAATCCTTCTAAATTTAGAGATGACTATGCACTGGCTAACAGTAAAATTCAGCCAATCACATAATTACTGAAACCTGCAGAACAGAGTTCCTGAAATTCCTGGCTAGTTTTAGTCAAATTTATCTGATGGGCTTAGCCATGAAAAATTGGAGTATTCATATCGCACCTCAAGCAAAGAGGAAGAGCAGCACTCACCAACTGGGACAGACAAATGAAGGAATAATTTCAATGCAATCACCAATTCATTCTTAAAGATGTTCAGAAAAGAATGGAGAGAGTGAATAACTATTCAGATTTTCCAGTAGCCTTCAAAGTGCTAAGAATCATGGAATTGTAGAGCAGTCCATGTTAGAAGGAGCTTAAAGACCATGTAATTCCAACCCTCTGCCATAGGCAGGGGCATCTTGTACAAGACCAGGTTGCTCAAAGCCCCATCCTTGAGCTTTTCCAGGGATAGGACATGCACAGCTTCTCTGGGCATCCTGTTCCTGTGTCTCGCAGTCCTCCAAGTAAAGAATTTCTTCCTGCTATCTAATCTAAATCTATCCTCTTTCAGTTTAAAGCTATTACCCCTTGTCCTTCCACTATAGGTTTTGGTAAAAACTCTGTCCATATTTATTGTAACCTCCATTTATGTATTTCAGGACTTCAGTGACATCTCTCTGGAGCTGAATCATGTAAAGTGTCTGTCTTACACCAACAAATTAAGTTTACATCAACCATGAATAAGCAAAGCTATAGTTAAATGAGATTTGTTCAAATCTTACATTACGCTTTAGGAAAATCTGGGTTCTTGCAGTGCTTTTGAGGTCTCACGATTTTCCTCATAACTGTTGGAGCCATCTTATGCACCGAAAAACACTCTAGTCTGGTCACTACCAGTTAAAGCCACTGATCCTATGCAGGACAATGTGCATGGAATATGTGTATCTATGCAGCAGCAAATAATTTTGTCTATGATTTTGGTACTCTTGAGTCTTTACATCTATACAAAGATTTTAATGCTATTTTAAGAAGGCAAAATAGACACTCTTATTGCAAAAATTTGCATTGAGGAATATTTTATTTATAATATGCATTTTAAAAGTGCCATGGCAAGAAGTGGCTTTGATTTTGAAGAAGAACCGTTTTGAATAATTAACCATGAATTACTCTACTTAGAAGAAAATAATTATAGGTTGGACATAGCTGCTTCAAATGAGATACATGGAGTTAGTGACTATTGAAAAAATAAGGCCACCTGCTAGAAGCTGAAATAAATATAAAAAAGAACTTTCTCTTACAGTCAGGATTTAACTGTGGTATTTTAAAATATATCCAATTTCAAACATGCAAATTTATCCTAGACAGAATTATTGGTAGAACTATGTTTTTGAATTACAAAGTCTTCATTGTAATAATTAAAGAAGGTAGCTTTATCCTTCGAAAGAGACTTGTGATTAAGTCTTGTCTTTATATCTAAGCTTTTGCTCAGAACTACTGAGAACACTATAGTTACCTTTTCAAATAATTAAAATGATTGATCTTGCTTAAACCCAAGGTATTTTTTACAAGTAAATGTTTTATGGTATTATTTCAATTGTATGTTTGTAGTACATGCATAGAGATGTATACACAAGCAACATGGTTGCCTTCAGTTTTGGGTGCAAGGGATTTGGCATCCATGCACCATTAAAATTCATTTAATGCAAAAGAACAATTTAACAGTTTATTTTTAAAATCATACTTAGGAAAATACTGATAGGCTGAATAGCCTAAGATTGTGTACTGTTTTTCAAGGACTCTTATTTATTTGAAAATCACCTGAATACTGCAAGAAGAAATCCTTGTAATTTATTTCTTTCTATGACTTATAATTTAGGGGCTGTTGTTTCCTGTAAACACACGCTTTCATCTTTCATAACTTGAAATTTTCAACAAAAGGCTTAAATAGTACAGCAAATTCATGATTTTTGGTGCCTTTGTAAATGCCATGCTCAAGGTCATTACTTACATTTACTTTGTAAATGCCATGCTCAAGGCCTATATAACCTGTGTTACTTCCTTTCCAATGAGTTTTATGACATATATTCATCACGTGATATTGCTTATGCACCCTACTAACCTGTAATGTGTTATTGAAGTCCAGTTATGGGAACAAAAGTTTTCATGAACATTTATCCTTCTTATAATTGTCATGCCAGTTCTATAAAACCCACTGGTTTTGTTGTCAGAACAAGAAACTCACGGTTTTTCCAATTTAATCTTCTCTTTTGTTTTTGTTCACTAACTAGTGTGCTTTAGAAAAAGGCAGTAGTGACTGGTACCCAAAGGCAGGTATGAATGAATGAAACTTGTGGCATGTGGATCCAGACACGCAGAAATAGCAGCCTTTGCTGTTGAAGAAGCTGAGATGATGGCCTTTCTTTAAACCTCAAAGCCAACATTTGCTCCTCAGTGGGGGTGGATAATGATCTTTCTGATGAAAATGTAGGGTATTTGTCATTAACTCAAACAATTGCAAAAAGATTGTAATATGTACATCTTCAATAGTGGCTATTTAATTTTTAACTTCTTATCCTTTTGTAGCACGAGTCAGAGCACTACAAAGCCAGTCAGAGACTGTTCAAGTGTTTAAACCCTGGTACTTATGAACACAATATCTGAGCAATAGTTGTGCTAGCTCACTCCAGAGCCAATGAGTGTCACTTTAATGTGGGAGTGCTCCCACCTTTTGTAGCTGGACTGCTGCCATGTGGGCCTGTCCTTTGAAAGTCAGTAACACCTTCTGTTGATCTTTTGGTGTTACCTTCCAGATGTTTCTAAAAGGTTTGACTTTGACCCTGTGAGAAAATTATGTGAAGCATCTAACTATGAAAAGTAGGCCTCCTAGAACATAATTTAGAATTTCTAAGTTCTACAGTAATTTCTGAACATACAGGGTATTGGATTGTATTCATATTAAATTATTTAAAATACATCAATTCTACTGTGGCAACTTCTTACTGCAAAAGTATTTAGCCATGGTTTACCAATTCCTCCCCCACTCTGCTGTAATAAAACTCCCTTTCTTTATGATGTGGATATTAATCTTTCATCTCAGTGTTTTAGAACTCTCATGTTTATTTGATCTAGAAGCCTATAAATTATGAGGAACTTTAAGCAAGTAAAAAATATTATGAAGGAATAAAGTAAAACTACAGATAATGTGGAAGAATCATTCCTTTATGAACAATACAACCAGATCAGTCTGGGTAAAGTCTTCCAGCTTGCTGGAATGAATACGTCTGTCTATTCTCATTGTTTAGAAATCTTACTTTCAAAAAGAATGAGAAAAAAAGTCTCCTTTCAGAATTTAATTGCCAAAATGTGTTTATTAAAAAAAGGCAATGAAAAAATGGGGCATTTAATTATGATTTCAGATGATTTAAATTCCAGTGCACCTGTTTAATCAAAAGAAAATAATGTATGCACAGTAAGGTCCTTCTATTATGTTTCTGATGACAATAGCAGTTATTAAGAAAGTGTAACAGGAAGAGAATATTTAGCATTTTTGTTCATTATGTCAGGAGACAGGAGAATTATTGTACTGGATAATTTTTAGAAAATTCTGCCATATGAAGCTATAAAATTCCAATTCAGCTTTATCTGATTACCATATAAAGCTAAATTCTCACCCAAATATTTAATTAGATATTTGATATAACCCTTGTATGCTTGTAAGATAAATGTATTATCCTCAGATCCATACAACGGTAGAGAGTATTGCAGAGCTGATACCCTGACACATGAACATTTGCTGCATACAGCATGGGAGAGCTGTAATTACAGGATTCAGTACTTTCTTTTCATATAATTACACCTTCACTCTGTGAAGAGCATGGGTTGTGCTGTTACTGGACTGTGATTGTACAATGAAATGAGCTGCTGTACGAACAATCTCGGCTTCTTGGCTCCTTAGGCTGGAATTTGTGAAGGTGCAGCCTACTGCAGAAAGCACTGGCATCCTAGCACTTGAATGATATGATGAATTCTTCCACTCTTGCCATCTTGGGGCAGAGTTTGTGCAGTGTGCAGATCAAGCTACTGGAAGCAGAAATTATGATATATTACTTAGAACAGATGTGAGCATTCATCAGTAGATTAAATCACTGCAAGATGTTCTTTCAGCAAGGAAACGATTGTGTAGTGCCAAATATTCTGCAATAATGTGTTAAAGGTGTCTCAAATTAGGAAATCAAATTTGATTTTAATCCCTGTTGCATTTTGGTGATACATTATATAGGGTAATGTCTGCTCCTCTCAAAATACGTTGGCTAAATATTTTCTAAAGTGTTTTAAGTATTTTAAAATGCTTTAAATACTATTTCAAATATTTTTAAAATATTGGCTTAGTGTTTGTGAAGCATCTGGGCAGTGATGCCTGGAAGAGAAAAGCATGAGAGAAAACACGCAATAATTACAATAATATAAGCTTTAGAGTGTGTGGTAAGTTACATATAAATTCTTTCATTGAATGCTTAGTAGGAAATACAATATTGAAGTAAGAGATTTGTCTCTGTTCTGTGTGCAAAAAGACAGAACAAAGTAGAAAAACAATATATGAAACTTAATTATTAATGGTTTCCATTAATACCAAAATTTTCAAACTTTTTTTACGTAACTGACTTTAAAACTTCTAAGAACATTTTTGAATCTGTGAAAGAATTTTTATATGTCTGTTTATACGGTAGCATTACCATAGCAGATGAGCGGGGAAAGCACTTGTAAATGGTTATTTTGTAGGATGAACTGAAACCAGGACACTGAATATTCTGGACAGGCAGTTCAGAGAGTGTCTGTAAAAATAGAGAAAGGATTTAGTTTGTCTTTAATATAACTTTTGTCTAGGTGTTTCTCTCTGACTGCAAACTTCAGATTACTTAAATTGTTGAGTTGATACATATTTGAAAATACCTATCCACATAATATATATCTGTCTTATTCTTTAATATAATTTCTGGCTCAGTTTTTATCTCCAGTTATGCAACAGACTACATATCTGTACAGTCCTAACAGATACACAAAACAATTACTTTTTTGTTAGGGTTTTATATATAATTTCTTCATTTATTTCACTTACAATCCCAACCACAGTTAATTCTAGTGACTCTGAAAGAAATTGTTCACTTTATTTTTTTTAATCTTATCTTATTGTTGATTCTTTAGTCTACACATGCTCAGCTTTTCCTGCAGTTTGAGAGTCTCATCCCTCCAAGGAGCGCAGTTCCATGAGCAATTCACACTTTGCTGTGATTGTGTACTGTGGATTCCAGCCAGAACAGGGTTCTTTTTGCAGTAGCCAGGAGGGGCCAGGAGGGGCATGGCCAGGACCCTGTGATTACTCTGTTCCAGCTCACACCAGTGCGGGGAGTGGCAGGGAAGGGCCAGTCAGGTAAGGCAGTGGAGCATGTGTTGGGTTTGTGTGGTGAATACTCCCATGTTAATCGCTCACCTGTCCTGTACCCTCTGTTATTAATATCAGAGAATACCATTCCCCACCCATGACAAGGAGTTAACATGGTTTACTGTGGATGAGAGTCATGACCCTGATTTATTGTATGTTAGATGTTGCAAAGGCCGGGTACATGCACCTTACCATAGATGGAGTGCTTTCACTAATGTAGCATCCATTCTGTGCCCTGCTTCTGTGGCACTTGATGTCTGGTGTTATAGGCTGGCAAAAATACTAAATATTTTGTGATTGTATTGTACAGACATAACATTCTCCTAATTGCTGCCTTTAGAAGAAACCAAGCAATCCAATATCCCAAGTAACAACTAAGTGCATCACTTACATAATAATTTCCCCTTTACTGGTTGATTCCCTAATGTAGGCTTTGCATATGTAGTCTTTTTTAAACTACACAGTATAGGTGGCCATTGTTGAAAATAATCTTAAAATTTTCTTTTCTGTGTCCTAAGGAAAACAAAAGGATTTTTAAAAGCTGTTGTCTTGTTACTGGGTTCATCCAAAGAGGTCAACTTCAACTTCTTTTTAAAATTCAGAAAAATTTTAAGCTTCCATTTGGACAATTATGCAGCCATGTTTTTTCAGACATATTTATATGTCTGAGAAAATAACTGGGAAAACAATTTAATTTTTTTTTCACTTTTATATATAGTTTGTCTCTTTGCCTGAAAGACTTGTGATCTTGCTGAAGTTGTTCTTCTCACCCATAATATTATTATTATATACTCTGGCACATTCTTTGCACATACATGAATGCTGCAACTTTGCACTTAGTAGAGGCAATCAAATGAGAGGATAAATGTCAGAACTAAACAGTCTTGACTGTCAAATATAAACTTCTCTAGCATTCATGGCTAATGCTCTAATCATTGGTGCCAAACATTGAAATAATTTGCTTCCCCTGAATGTTTTTACTGGCCAGGATGCATAGAGGAGTAGTGTACTCAGTCATAATCATGCTCCAGAAAGGCTGAAAATGTTCCCTTTGAGCTGCCAATCATTAGGCCAGCCAAAGTGAAGACAAGCACATTGACAAGTGAGAATGGTAATAATTTATTTTCTATTGATGGGTGGTGGCAAATCATTTTTTGAAGCTGCTACCGTGAGGCTACATGAAGAAATACAGAGACGGCCCTAGATGAGGCTCTTCACACTTCATTTAGCCCAAATGTAGCCACTTGGGTGGTGAATCAGTTCAAAGTATCAGCCCAGGCATTTCCTCACAAAATTTGTGTGCTGTCAAAACGTGTATTGAAACAAAAGAAAGATTAAAATGCAGTCATGTGAGAAATTCAGGAATATAATTTCCATCACATAACTCCAGGTACGAAAAANTATTAAGGGTGCTTTCAGTAGAGGTACATTTTTAAAGATGTTAATTAATAAAAGTAGCATGAGGATTTATAAAAGCTTGGGCACATCCCCTTCAACTTTCAGCTGACAGGTGAAATTAATTCATGTGCTTCCTACCAGTGCATAACACACTACATGTCTTATTTAAATTTACTTTTGCCAAGGCCCACTGATGTGCTTAGCATGTGACATCCCATGCTTGTTCAGAATACAGATGGATATTTTATTTTAAAGGATATGGCAAACCTGTCCTGTTATCAATTATATATCTTTAAAATATCTGTAGAAAAAAAATAAAATACTATTGTGGTCTGACTTTAAGGATTTTGTGTACATTTTAATCTACTTTATTTTAAAATATGATTTTTGTTCCAAAGAAATTCTGCTGTCTATATTTAAAGTCAAACGTTCTCTTAAGCAGAGATTCTTGAAACCTCTGAATTGAAGCTAGGCATTTCTTCAATTATTGTGGGGGTTTGTACTTTCTTTTCTTATTGTCCATTGCCCTGGAGGGAGCAAAAAGAGAAGAAACAACCAGAGGGGCAAAGTTCTTTTTAGCTTCAGGAAAGTTGTGAAGTAGGCATCTCTCCTGCCTGGCTTGTGCTGCAACAAAACCTCCCATGGTAGCCCCGTCCTTTGCCTAAACATGCAAAAAATAATTTGTACTTAAACAAGCAAGGATTTTATATGGCAAGTTATGTTAATGACAAAATAAGTTTTCCTGTGTCACACTTCAAAAAAAATGTTCTGCTTAGTCTACTAAGATAATATTATTTTATTTACTCAGAACAAGTCAAAGGCCCTTATGTCTTTTAAAGTGGCTTAAGTCATCTCAAATATAACAAGCAAATGCATATTTGATTATGTATGTACAAATGGTATTTCTCTTCTAATCATTTAAAATTATAACTTACTTGAGAAAATGCAAATCAGAGGGGTAGGGTTATTATGGCTTTTAGATAGCCTTGACTTCCCTCTTTGTGTATTATGTCAGGAGGTTCGTGTACAAAAACGTTAAGTGTGATGGTGGTTTATTATCATATTGTGCAAGACAGAGGCATGTATATAACATTTAATGTGCCAGGGAATCTGTGGGAAGCATTAATGATGTCAGTGAATTTTATATACTGTTCATCTTGCTTTAAAAGGGCATCTGGCTCCCCTGTACTCCTTCAAGGTAACAGCATCACATAGTGATCCTTAGAGGCACACTGAGAATACAATGGTTGAAAGGTAAAAACATAACATTACCTTTCAATATGCAGATATATTATGACATAAAGTGTGTGTACTTTGTTTATACTATTGTTTTTGTAGGTTTCCTGGTTTGGTTCAAATTTATAGTGCAGCTAATGCAAAAACAATATGAAAACAGTGGATCATGTATGCAGCTCTGTACTTCTTGCATGTTGCACTAATATTGGAAATACAGTAGTGAGATTTTCTGAATTCATAATACCAGGCACCTGAAAAACTTATTAGGTGTTGTTTTGTCCACCAAAGTAATATGACAGGAAAGTCTATTTGCGTAAACCTCAAGATCACCACTCTCTTTCACCACCTATCAACGAGTTAGTACTTAATTAAGCATTTATTTATTAGTTCGTAACTGTAAGGGCCACAAGATGACTACATATGAGAGAAAAATCTGTAAGACTGACTTTCTAATTAATCTTTGTGAGGATTCAAGGAGGTCGTGGTATTTCTGAAAACATTACAATTTAAGTAGGCTTATTATGAGTGCTGATTGCTAAAACTGCAGCTCGGTTTTGTTTTTTCAGACCTGTAGCCCTTTTTGTGCTACATTCTTATCCTTCTGTTTGTAAACACACACAGAAGAATATGTGTATAGGAGGAGACAGGTCTAACTTTTTGTCTTTTGCCCCTTGAGCTTTTGGAGAAAAGACTGAAAAGAAAGAAAGGGGAAAAAAAAAAGAGGAATGTCAAGGGCAGTAGTTTGATGGCTGGGGCTTTGAGCAACGTAGTCTCGTGGAATGTATCTCTGCCCATGATGGGAGGTAGAATGAGGTATGATCTTTAAGATCCCTTCTCACCCAAACCATTGTATGAGTCTGTGAATTTCAAACATGGATGCATTGAGGAGGAAGAAATGACAAAGCAGACATCCCATATGAAACCAACAATCGTATAGTTGGCAGACAATGAAGAGTGAAAATCTTACAAAATAGTTCAAATTATTTACTCTGTATGCTACCCTATTTTCTCTGAAAAGACAGAGTCTGCTAGCAGTGCCCAGACTGCTAGGTGGTACCTCTCTTTTTGCTGAGGCTGGACAGAGAGGCCCTGCTGCTGGAATACAAGCACTCAAGAGCCAGGACAGATGGACAAAACTTTTGACCTCTCACAATATCCATGTGCTGAGATTCCTTATAAAATAGCCTTTCTTTGAAATTGAATTCTAGAAATGAATCTCCACTTCACCAGCTTCACCCCCTGCTGAAATACTGCCCAGTTTCAGAGGAGCTCACCTGACACTCTGACCAGGAGGGATGGGGAAGCTAGGCAAACATCTCTGTAGTGATCCCTTTAACAACAGAGTAAAATTGCCCCAAGTGATCTTTATGAAAGTAATGCCTCTGTTTCTAATGAAACCACTTGCAGCAAAGAGAACAAATAGAGCACAAGGAAAAAACTGGGCTGAAGGATTATTTTGTTCCTTTGCTTCTTCAGTGAAAACCAGAATGCACAGTTTAGAAGACTTTGAACTATGGGCCACTGTAACATTTCTGGTTTTTGTTTTTGCAGTCTGCTAAATAGAGAGATGGTTCTCTGAGTGGCTGTTTTGAGAAAAAGGTATTAAAAAATCAGGTGTATGGGTTTATTGTGCCACTGGAAACGTCCATACAGAAGACCAAATAACTACATTGCCAAGTCTCGTATAAGGAGGCAGTTTGGGGTGGGTTTTTTTGACCAGATCCTGTTTTTCTGAGTTCCTCAAAGACAGAAAGACATATCTTTTCTCTTCCCATTTTCATATATCAGTGAAACTTTGCCCTTACCTATGCACCTCCTTCCTTTTCCATGTGAGCTTGTCACTCTTCTGTTACCGTCTTACCTACATGCTTTTCTCCTATACCCTTGGAGCTCTATGAATTTTCATCTCTTTTGAATAGGTTCTTTTTGTAAAAGGATATCTTTACCACTCCTGCAGGTGGTGTTTCCACAGAGAGTTTTCCCTTGTTTCATCAGATCATGAGAGGGAGACTTTGTACCTTTGAGTGTCACCAAATGCCAGTGAGAGCTTCCATACTGGATGTCTGCATCCTTAAAGGAAGTTACAGACTGAATTGCTCATGTTCTGGAAATACATGGAGAAAAAAACAAACTTTGTCATTTCTCCCTTTTTTACTCATAGGAAGCTCTAACACAGCTTCATATTACTAGTTTGCTAGAACTACATCTAAAATTTGAAAAAAAAATATAGTTAGCATATGATAAGCAGTTCAAAGAAGGTTGAAAATAGCTAGGGATAGCTACATATATTTATACTGGGTTTGAGGGTCATCAAACACTGGAGCAAGTGCCCAAAGATGCTGTGGACTTTCTGTGCTTAGAGGAATTCAGGACTTCTCTGCACAGGGATCTGAGCAAACCAATATAGTTACACCTGGTTTTAGTGGAGGTCTAAATGACTTCTATATGTCCCTTCCAGCTTTGATGGTGAATAGTACTTAATGAGTTCAGACTCTAATGGACAATGTTTGCATACATTTTGAGCTTTAACCTATGGAACCTGGCTGAAGACCAGGTTGTGAAACTTGTGAAAGTCCATTGGTCCAGTTCTCAAAATGACAATAAAGAGGTTTAGCAGACAAGTAATCCTGCATCATAGTGACATCCTTGGAAGAATAAAGGGAGCAGTCATGTTAGTAAGACTGAGAAGGAGCAATGCTGATGATAAACCTGAAAAACTATTTGAGATCAGAAGATAGACAGTGATGTAAATCCTCAAGGACTTGAAAGTGTGCAGTCTGAAAGGACACTTTACAGGAGTCAATACATGAATGTTGAAGGACCATCCCAGTGCACTGGACAAAGGCCCAGTATTGTAGTGCCTTGGCTGGCAAAGAAGCACTCATGTCAGAAAGGGATAAAATAGAGTGACTAAGAACACATATGAGTGGATGCTTGTGCTTCAGCCTGGCTTTGACTAATAGGAACACAGGTCTTGTCCCCTTCTAAAACCATCAGTTAAATCAGATACCAGGAAATGTCACTTGCATCAATCGATAAATTGGAAAGTTACTATTTCCATTTTTTAAAAAATGCAATATTTGGCACATTAAATTTTATGAAGATTGACTATTTTATGGACAAGTTTGGGGTGAACATGGATACAACACAGTAATATTCGGTTTGAATTAAAAGGCAACCACTGTGCCCCCATCTTTAAGCTTTAATTCTTACCTAAACTTCAATTAGATTTTTCACCAGAACTTATTTGTCTGATTTAAAGTACCATGTAGATATGTTCTAGAAACTTCATTTAAATATATATTTAGTTAGAAATGTTTTATGATTTTAATGAGCCTTAAGAGTCTTTTGATGAGCAGTCAGTGTAATTATGGTATTTAAAATTATTGGATAAATGCATACTTTGTAATCTACCTTCCTTGCAATGATGTTTTCATGCTAGGTATTTTTAACATGAAGAATTGTTTCACTTTCTGTCAGTTTATCCTCCTCTTCCTTTAACAAAGTGTTTTATCTCTGAAATAAAATTAAATATGCATGATACTACTTGTATTGGATAATATTGTAATAGCACAGTTAAAAATCAGTCTAAGAGATGAAAATTATTTTGATTTTGTTAGAGAAGTGACAAAATTGATAATTTGTTATGCACCAGTAAATTACAGACTAGCTCTGTCCTATACATGTTGTCTCTGGTGCTTGAGGAAATTACCTGCAAAATTGCTGCAGAAGACGTGTTGTGCTAGGTATTGTGATATCAGCAATATGCTTCACTACCACAACATAAAGGAAGAGAGAGGCTCAGCAAATTTAGAGAAATAAGGAAGCTGTAGAACTAGCTGTTAAAAGGGAAAAAAAATGGGCTTTTTAATGCATTCTGTGCTTTATCACACAACCTGCATGAAGACCATTAACTGTCACATGCTGAGCCTTACAATTCATTGTTCAGAAGCAATACACATTAACTCCTAATAAATTGTTGTTACTTTGCTTTTTTCTTTGTGTGTGTTTTGGATATGGTTTTCATTAATGAAAACTGAGCTCATAGTAAGTTGTGTCTTACAGAATAGATATGCTAATATTGGCATAATAAACCTAAAGAAGGCAGCAAACAGTAATATTGTTTCTCAGGACCACAAATCAGTCAAATGTCTTTTCCTAACTGAAAGAGTACTACAGGTAAAAAATACTTCACTGTAGCATAAGGTGTCAACAATTCCCATGCACTGACTTCATCTCCTTGGGCATGTAGATATTTGGCAATGAGGTAGTCATTCTTGATAAGCAAAGTTTTTAGTGCCTCACCCAGGAAAGGATATAAAAAAAGGGTTGCAGCTTTCACCAGCAGTAGTACAAACCCTGGTTAGTGTCCGCATTGCTATGTTCAGAAATTCTCCTCTTCCTTTTGCAAAAGAACATGAAAATTTATTCTGTTCTGTGACATTACTCTTGTTTCATGCACTGTCCATCTTTTAAGTGCAAGGAGAAATGTCACTTGCATTCATGCTTTGCAAGGAGGTACTTGTACAATAGCATATGTGTACTGTCATCTTCATATCTTATATGTGTACTGTCATATGCAAAAGCTTAAGATATTTTAATTTCTGTCACAGCATATGGATACTGGAGTTTTTTTCTATGGATTTGAACTTTTTATTTTGAACATTATTTATTACCCAGTCAAATAGTCTTGTTCTGAGATTTCTACACAACTTTCCTGAAGGTGCCCGTTCTATTTTGCTATGCACTGCTATGTTGTGCAGTAGTACCAAATGGAGTTCTAGATGTGTTACTAGAACTTTTTCTTGTGGTTTGTTCTTTGCGTTTATATTTTTACATTGAAACATACTTAAAAATTTTAATACAATTTTGCTATGAGCCTTTTAAATTGTGGTTCTCTTTGACTTTTGAAAAAAATTATTATGAGTTAATCCTTTCCATAGTTGATATGTCTGTCTAGCAAGCACTGATTTTTACATTATTAAAAACAGCTTTATGATATGCAATACCATTTACAGAAACTGAGAATGTTAATCCAAACAAAATTTTCTTCTGGCTTAAAAAAATAATCTGTGCTGATTAATATAATTGTTTTGGTTTCACCCAGCTTTCTATGCACATAGGTTTTGTTCCTTTTATCTTCATGCCTTCTTTTCTGGGGGAGCATTTCAGCTAGTTCCATGGAGTTGTAAAGTGCTTTTAGTCTTAAAAATATTTTCATATTTGAAATAATTGTGTAATTTACTTTTTCTATTTACTTATATTTCTGTCCATTTAATATATTCCTCCAAGAAAAAGACTCTTTTCAGTCTCTGTTCTAAGATTTACCTGTTCGTGATTTATATATTTCTTAACCCTTTACTTTATCTTTGGATATTATTTAATCCAGTGTTCTAGGATTAAATTTTTAAATTACTTACTTAGCTCAGTACTAGCCCAGTCTTGGGAGCTCAGTCTATTGAACAGATGCCAGCACAAATTCCCCTTATCTTTCCTTGGTGATGCTGTATTGTACAAGGAGTTGCAGTTTGCTTCTCTGCAAGTGTGAATATCCTTAGTTTATAAATTTTCAAGATAAATCTGTGTGCAAATCTGGCAGATTTGCCAAAAAGAAAGGAACTGCTTAAATGTGTCTGTTTTCATATTTCTGCCTTTTGGTTTTCCATATTTTGTGGTGTCAATGATGCTGTCTCTTCCCTTTTGGCTTCTCACAACTGATTGTCAAATTCACAGAATTTACAGCAACAGTGGTGGATGTGAGGAGGAGAGGAGGTTATTTTTGGTTGGCACAAACATGGGCAAAACTTATACCATGTATACATCTACATGCTAACATTTCCTCTCCTATTTTGGCATGATGTCAATTTTAAACTGTTTAAAGGCATTTTACACTCCATTGTATTTTTTTTTCTACATATACTTGATCAGTGTTAAGTTAATGTTTTCCATGGTACCCACATCTCCTGATCTTCTAATGACTTTCCTATGTGGATTATAGGGCGTGCAGCATTACAGTTAAAAGAAATTTCAAGGCAGAGAATGAAATTACCTTTCCTCTTTTTACACATCTTTTATAAGAAAGAGGTAGAGTATTTTTGATGGGAAAATATATTTGTCTGTTTTCTGCAGCACTGCAGCTGACTTTTAAACACCAGTATGCCCACATCTGAAAAAGAGAATAGAGGTGTTAAAAGTTGGTTGGGAGGGACTATTTAAGCTACAAAATGTAGGTGTGCTGTTTACTTAACCACAGTTTATATAAGTTTAGGATAAAAATGAGCCAGACCTGTCATCATTTTGTGCTTGACTTGTGGGACATCTCACTCTTAGGGGAAAAGGAGCACCCAAGAAATGACAAAAGTCAGAGAGTCCACAAAAACTCACCAAATTTTATTCTAAATTAAAAGCTTGTCATGGAAAATGGAGGGAATCAATCAATCAATCAATCAATCAATGAGTTCCAGTGTCAGTCTAGCCAGTGGAAAGGCCAGGGACACGGGCATGAATCAAGGCTCGGTGGGGATGCATTCTTACAGCTTCTTCTCACCCTGAGGATAGCTGTCTCACTTTCTATGCAAATTAGTTATCATGCACAGTCCATTCTTTCAGATCTTTCTGGAAATGGGTTGGAGGGCCTGGGAATCTTGTGTGGCCTTGTCTCCCCTGTGCAGTCCATGCCCACTTCTTGGCCTCATTCTTGTGGTTGTGTGTGCTGTGTTGTACTTGCCTGCAGGAACTAGAACAAGGATGTGTGACTTGGATAAGTGCTGCCCTACCTTTGCATGGCCTCCATCTGCAGCCACGTCTTGTTATTTCTCACGGTGGTTCCATATCTTGTTTCAATCTGGCTATTGGTGCTGGAGCCCCTTATCTTCTGGAATTCTACAACCTGTCAAAAGTTCTTATGCTCATAAGAATCTTAAATAGCCATTACAAGCACATCATCTCTTCCTCAGAGGAGACTCAGTCACTAAGAAGTGTTGTATTTAGGCAAAAAATAATACTTTTACACAGTGTCCACATCTATCTTCATGGTTTCAGCCATATCTGTGACTGTTTCAAATATTTAGGAATCAGCATAACTGCTGCTTAGGATGAAATAGACATTCCAGGTGCCAGCTGCAGCAGACACAGTAGGTTTTATGGTCCTAAGGCTCTTTGTAATTTCCGAATATGTCAAGCTCATTAAAAATACTGAATAATTAAAACAATTCCAATATATTTTCAACTGTTTAGTCTTTTAATATTTTATCCTAAAATAAAGTGCACATGGTGCTCCAGAATGCTGTTAACCTTGAGCAGAAATGTAGAGAAAATTAGAATTTCAAAAAAGAGTAAAACATTGCACTAACTTTGGCATCATGCTCTCATTTATTGTAATATCCCTATTTTCTTTATTTCTTTGATTGTTCTTTATACAGGAAGTATTCTTTCTATGAAAGCACAAAGCTTTGTGCTGATTTCTGATCTTTAGAAATACAAAGTCCATTACCAGTTCAAGTGTTGCAATGAATTATTATGGATTTTATCTCTTTGATATCTCAGACCTATCCTAGTCAGTGTTGATCTAATGCTGTTGCTTAGCACCAAGTTCTCCTGAAATGTGTAAGCAGCTGCAAAGAAGTTAACATTCCTGTTTAAAATGCTGAAAATGGCATTAAATAATGCTTATTTTCCAGATTCTTTCTGCTTCTCCTATTTGCTTTTTTTTCCTTATTTTATTAATGTTGCAAAGTTTCCAATTAGTATCTGGACTGTCAACAAAACCTCTAACTTGGACTTCTGAAAAGTGGACTCCACACCATTCTCCATCATCTATCATCAGTCCTGGTTAACTGGGGATGTCCCAGATGACTGGAGACTGACCAATGTGATGCCCACCCAATAGAAGGGTCAGAAGGAAGACCTGGGGACCTACAGGTCTGTCAACCTGACCTCAGTGTTCAGCAAGGTTATGGAGCAGATAATCTTGAATGCCATCATGCAGCATCCACA
>VXBB01003036.1:29158-48485 GCA_013399915.1 Illadopsis cleaveri | reverse complement strand
CACATCATGAAGTGCATTGCAGAATGTGAACTGAAAACAGTGCCTATTGCAGCTTTTTCCCTTTCATGCTTTGACTCTTATCTCAGTTTGAAATAATTCCTAGTTTTCTTGGCACCCATTACCAAATTCCATGTTTTTCTATTTATCCTGCATACACTTATGACCTTAAGAGCTTCTTCTCTGTTTTCACTAGGCTACAGTATTATACTTCAGAAGCTCACATTTGGTGTTTAAAATGGTTTCATTCACAATACTTTCATTCATCTTTTCTGTTCAGTTTTTTGAGCTGATGAGATGAATTTTTTCAGGCATCTGAAATAATCCTTGTTATAGCAGTATTTGTTACTCTAAGAACTGTCTTCAGACCATGATCACTTCTCACCAACAAATACCTGACCCCTTGATGCGCTTCTCATTAAATATGATGAAGTCTTAAAAGTAATTTCTCCTTTTTTGATATGGTCTAGACACAATTTTTTCCTCTAAATGAAAAAAAAATACTTTCATACACACAGCACTGAAAAGTACATGCTCTCTCACACAGACTTCATCCCTCAGTTAGAACAACTTTTCTTATTTCCATGATGCAGACAGACACTGGCAGAGCCACTTGCCCAGGTCAGTTGGCAACTTCATCACTTGGCTGGCTTGCTTATCTCACATTCCCAGTGCATCCTGGAACCCTTCCTTCCAAAGTATTATTGCTTTAGTGCTTTTCCTAAAAATCTGAGTCTTGTTTCTGGGTTCAGGTTTTTTTAGCCCTCTGTGCTGTTTTCAGTCCAGTGTTGCCATAATTTCATATGACTGGCAGTTGACAATTTTTCTCTTTGAAATGCCCTCTCTTTCAAATCCAATTTCCTAATTATTTAATGGGAAAGAAATAAAGTCTCTGGCATTTGTGTTATTACTTATATTTTGGGGAGGAACAAACAAAGGTATGGTAACAGAAAGGACTTCTTTAGGGAACGAGTCCAGGCAAACAAATGAGAGATGTCTGGCTCATACTAGAAAAGTATGTCCTAGCCATGCACCCTCATGACTTCTTGTGCACCTCCTTGCTGGCAGAGTATGAGGAACTGCAAAGTCCTGGATGTAGGGTAAGCACTACTGAGCAAT
Organism: Illadopsis cleaveri; assembly: GCA_013399915.1. Lineage (NCBI taxonomy): Eukaryota > Metazoa > Chordata > Aves > Passeriformes > Timaliidae > Illadopsis > Illadopsis cleaveri. The sequence goes on along the minus strand of VXBB01003036.1, from coordinate 47,369 downwards.
GACTGAAATACCAGTGTGTCATCCACATTATTCTCATACTACAAGCAAAACAGCACTGTATCAGCTAAGATGAAAATTAACTCTGTCCCAGCCAAAACCAAGCTATCACACTTTGAATTCATATATGCTTAGTATGGAGTAACTGGTCATTCCAGTCATGACAAATGAATGAACTGGTTCAATCCAGCTTATTTGGAAAGAATTAATACAAAAAGAATGTGTTATGCAGTTTTAGCCTTGTCATATTCCCTACATTTCCTTTACAGTCTCAGAGGCCATCTATGTCCAGGAAGGACAATGCAACAAATGTTGAATTCACTCATCACTTTTAACTAGGTCTGTAGCCTTCTACAGACTAAATGCATTGACAGTCATTAACTACATGCAGTCCTAAACAGTTTTAATTATATGGTCACTTATGATTTTGTAGGGGACTGTTGTTTCATAAACCACGTTATTTCCTCTACATTTTTTGACATGCAGCTCTGTTTACCAGACATGGGTAAAGTCTGAGTTTTTGAAGATATTTTATGAAACTAATTTCTACTGCATTTGAGTGTTTCAAACTTACCTTCACTTACCCCCACATAAGTAAACTATGTTTTTGCTTACATTGTGAACTGAAATGAAAGCAGTTTTAATAATCTTGGATACACAGCTGTCAGGTGCACTGTTCTGTGGGTTAAGAGAGTGGTGGTGAACAGTGCCACACCCAGTTGGTGGCCCGTCACTTGTCGTGTCCCAGGCCTCACTCCTATTTAATATCTTTGCTGATGATCTGGATCAGAGGATTGAGTCCATCAGCAAATTTGCAGATGACAACAAGCTAGGAGCAACTGTTGATCTGCTGGAGGGTAGGAAGGCTCTGGAGGGACCTGTACAGGCTGGATAGATGGGTGAAATCCAGTGATAAGAGGTTTACAAGACCAAGTGGGAGGTCCTGCACTTTGGCCACCATAAACCCCTGCAGTACTACAGGCTGAGTACAGAGTGGCTGGACAGTGCCCAGGCAGAAAGGGACAGTGCCAGACTGAATAAGTCCCAGCAGTGTTCCTAGATGGTCAAGAAAGCCAACAGCATCCTGGCCTGTACCAGGAATAGTGTGGCCAGCAGGAGCAGTGAAGTCATTCTTCCCCTGTTCTCAGCACTGGTGAGGCCACACCTCAAGTGCTGTGCCCATTTCTGCGCCCCTCAGTTTAGGAAGGATGTTGAGGTGCTGGAGCATGTCCAGGGAAGGGCGAAAGGGTTGGTGAAGGGTCTGGAGCACAAGTCCTATGAGGAGCAGCTGAGGGAGCTGGGAGTGTTTAGCCTGAAAAAAGGAGCCTCAGGGGAGTCCTTGTCACTCTCTATAACTGCCTGAAAGAAGGGTGTGGTCAGGTGGGGGTTGGTCCCTTGTCCCAGGCAACAGCAACAGGACAAGACAATGCAGTCTTAGGCTGCACCAGAGGGTGGGGTTTAGGCTGAACATTAGGAAGAATTTCTTCACTGAAAGAGTGATGGGGCACTGGAATGGTCTGCAGGGAGGTGGTAAAGTCACAGGGTGGTATTACGTCACAGGTTGAACTTTGTACTTCTAAAAAGTGAGCTCAAGAACCTTACCAGACATGCATACAATCAGAGACTCACAACATGGTTTGGGCTGGAAGGGACCTTAAGGATGATTTTGTTTCAAGCCCTCTGCCATGGGCAGAGAACCTTGCACTAGACCAGGCTGCTGAAAGCCCTGTCCAACCTGGCATTCAACAGGCATGCAGATGTTTTTGCCAGTATTAGCCTGTTACTGGTATTATTGTAGCTCACAGAAATCTGTGAAGATACCAGAACTCCACAGTTCTGCACACAAACAGAAGATAAAAGCCCAGCTTCCAGCAAAAGGCTATTAACTACACACTACCTCTGGTTCCTCTTCACTCTGATATTTGGAGTTTTGGGGTCAGTCCTATGAATCTTGGCAACTTGCCTGTTCAAACTGCTATCTCTTTGTAGAGCTTTGAAGTTTTGAAGAGCTTCAAATCTGTGGTCAACATCTCTTTGCGGGTCAAGTACCTCCAAACCCACAACATCCTCGTGACTTGATTCAATAAAGTTGCCCTCCTTAAATCCTTTCCTGGACCTGTAATTACAAAAGGCTGTATCAAGATCAGAGACACAGCACATTTTTAGCTGTACTACTTATAGTAACTGTCCATGAAACTTGATCTAAACTCCTATATTCCACTGGGGTTTTTTTGTAATAGTTTGAGATGTGGGCTTTTGTTTTCTGGGTACTGCAAGAGATGAAGAATGATGGTGAACCAGATTAAAACCATAATAAATAACACTGACTATTTTTAATGTGAGTCAGCACTAAGCTGGTTCACTTCCCAACTTAGCAGTACTTGCAAACAGAGATGGAATGAATATCAAATGGGAGGACAAGATTGCTTACATCAGTAGTATCCCTAATGTCTCATCAAAAGACTCACATCTAAGTGCTTTTTTTTCTAACATGGGAAATACAGGGAAAATAGCTTCAATGTGAGAGGCTCAAACATAATTTCTAAAATGTAAACAGACTAGGTCTCCAACACATTGCAATATCTTCTGTGCTGAAGAAGAAAAGCATTTCATTTGCTCCTTCCTTAGATAATGCACCAAAACATGCTGCCCAGAGAGACTGTAGATGTCTCCTCCTTAAAAACATTCAATGTCAGGTTGGACAGGGATCTGAGTAACCTCATCCGTTTGAAGATGTCCCTGCTTATTGCAGAGGGGCTTGGACAAGATGGCCTTTAAAGGTTCTTTCCTACCCAAACTATTGCACTGAGAGCAAAAATACAAGGTTGCTGCTTTGGGTCAATACAGAGAGAGCAGCTGGGAGTGACCTACTTGTCCATAGTTCTATTTGCTAAATTTTGCCATCAGTCCTGACTGGGATATAAGAGGAGATGAAGCATTTCAGCTGCACACGTGGTATGTGGCAGTTTTTCCCATGTCCTTGGGACAGGAACTCCTCACAACCATCTTGTGCAGGCAGAACCACGAGAGCATTTGCACGATGCACGTCGTCAGCAGTCATCTGACCAAATCTGGAGAGCTTTTCAAAGAAGGAAGACACTGTATCCTTGAAATCAAACTCAAGGTGCTTCTCACTATGCAAGCACAAAAGTGTTGTGACTGCTCGTGGCGACCGGTGTTTTACTGTAGGCCAACGCAACGCAGTTCTCATGGACTTTTGAAGATGCCTGAAACACCTAACATGAAAAATTTTATCGTCTTTTCTTTTTACAAAGTCCTAAGTGACCAAAATGGAAAGCTGGGAGTGGAACCACGACCTTTCAGTGAGATCTACCAACACCCGAGCAACGGCCCAAGATCTAGATGCCGGAACTCGCCTGGTCCCTGTCAGCGCCGCTGGCAGCGCGCTGCCTCCCTCCTGATTTTACCCCGACAGCGCTCCTCAAACACCCGGCCTCTGGGCAGCGCCCCGCCGAGCTCCGCCTGCCCCCAGGCCGCCNTGCCCACGTGGGTGTAGCAGTACCTGTGTGCATGTGTCACCGGGGGTGCGGGGACATGGCCACGGTGTCACCCCCCGGGACTGGCCCCAGGCTTTGCCGAGCACTGCGCTGTGCTCGCTGCCGCTCCACGTGTTGGCACCTTCGCAACTGCTTCCCGATATCACGGCTGTCACATGAACCAGAAACAGGGAATAACAGCTGTAATTTTCGATTTTGTCCCATGAAATCGAAGAGTTTTGTTTTTCGGAATGTATCCTTACAGTCATTGCTGCAGGTTTTGGTGCTCTCAGCTGCTTGTGTGAAACGAGACATGCCAGTTTTCTCTGCTGCCTAATGCAGGCTTCCTGTGCAGTCGTAAATGACAGTCATTTGAGCGTGATTCTTCTGACTTTATAATATAGCTGGGCTTGAGTGATAGTTTTCATTTCAAGTGTTGTTCTTCTGATTAGGTGGGATCGAACACTTCTTTTTAGACTCAAGTTTCTTGTGGTTGTTCTGGCAACTTGGAAAGGTGCATGAAGTATTTGGCATTTCTGAGTTATCCAAATGTAGGGAAATAATTTCCCAGTTTAAATTGTTACTTTTACTTGTTTTTGGTTTGGCAGGGAGAAAACTCAAAATTTGTAATTCTAAAACAGGAGAGATTGGACAAAACCCACACTCTGCTTTTTGTGGAGCTGTTGCCTTCTTTTTTCTTTCAAAGAAAAGTACTGAAGCTTTTTAGAGAGAATGAACCACTTTCCTTCCTGATACCTAACTTTTAACGGTGGTGTTACATGAGCCAAGCTGCTCAGAACCAGGAAGCCAGCTTGTCAAGTCTTCACAAAATGTGTATTCCACTTCACAGTTTTTTTGCATGAAGTTTTTGACAATACTTTGAAGTATTAAGTTTGAATGAGCAGGTAACAGACCTTGTTCAGGACATACCATCAATGGCAAAAGAAGTGTTATAAAAGCAACAGCAATTACAAAGCTAACTGGGTGCCTTTGATTTAAGCACTGATTTAGTAACACTGAAGAGCGGGGTGTTAAAGGAGAAGAAATACCAATAATACAGCAGAAAGGTGGTGTCCTTTCAGTAACCCTTAGTCTTTTTTTGTAGTCTTTAAGGAGGTAGGGGGTGAAAGAGGGTGGCAACTTGTTCTGGTACAAGTAGCAAAGCAGTCTTACGATAGCATCTTAGTTAAAGAATGCCCACAGGTTGTTAAAATTAGGTATTTTGTAACTACGTAAGAAAAAGCCCTTGTGTAGGGGAAACTAAAATTTTAACAATTGAAGCTAGCAGCATGGGGTGTGTCACGGAGTGCAGTCAATGTGAAAATGCAGAAAGAACATCTTTATGTGCTCCTCTGGGTTTGGAATTGACAAAATCTGCTGTTCTGAGTGTTTCAGATATTATTTCACTTTCCTTAAAGAGAAATAGATTCTTTGCTGACAGCAGTATTGGTCTTCACAGGGTAGCTCCAGATAGAAGCCCTGAGTGATGGCTGTTGCTGAAGCCGCTGCCAGTACTTCCTGCCTGCCTGTCAGCTGGAGGTCTGATGTGCTTGCCACCGCTGGTGTTACTCTAGGCATTCCCCAGCCCACCTCTGTCAGAACATGGTGGGTTAAGATGGATGTAATATTTATTGTGTTTAAGCTGACCTGACTCTCTTTGTCTGCAGTAGGTTAGCAGATGCAGGTAGGCATAGGAATAAGATGAAAACTTCCAGCAGGCCAACAGTGCTGAGCGGCTGGAGGCAGACAAGGGCATCATCATTTCAGGTGCACAGCGCACGCTCAGACTGCTCTCTGTCTAAGTGAAATACCATTAATTATTGGAGTTTTCTCACCAGTACCTGGATTTTGTCTATGTTCTTGAGATTGCCTTTTCAGTGATTGTAGCCAATTATGACTGTATTTAAATCTGCAAGTTGACTTGACCGTGGTCTTTACTGAATTATCTTTTATGTACTAGTTAGCAAATGTTTGGGAGAGCTTCTCCTTATAATTACTCCGTGGGGATTTATCTTTTAGAATCTCTTCTTTTAAGTTCACAACATTTTTTTTTTTTTTTCCCTTGAAGACTCAGCACTGACTCTGGAGGTTTTGCCCATTCCAGGTTCTATAGAAAAAGTCCTGAATACAGCTGTATTGCTGGTACTTTGAATCTGACCTACCGTTCCTTTGGGGAACAATGTGCTGTCGTGACTGAGGAGTTTTTTAGATTTACAATAGATTACTGGAATTCTTTGAAGTAAAGCATACACACAAAGAATGAATAGATACCTTTTAAATTTTTTTTCCCACAAGCTTAGTGAAACAAATTGGTTAACAATGGACATGAAAACATCCTCTTATGAAATTTAATACTGCTCTGTGAATTTGTTTTGTGCTTTAGAAGGAGATTTTTTTCTCTTTACAAGTATTCTTGTACCTGTACCTACTTAGCCTGTAGATCAGTTTCACAGATTTGTACTGAGTGGAATTCCCAGAGTACAATTTAATGGGTTTAAATTTGTTATTTTTCGTGGTTATTTTTCAGCATTTTATGTGCTGTGTGGACTTTGGAAACTTAATATTTAACTACTCACAGCATTCCTTACACTGCTCTTGTAGTGTGACTGAGTTTTATTGGAAGGTGAAAAGATAATGGTTGCTTTTATATCATCCTTGCCTTTCCGCTCAGCTCATCATCAGTTACTTGTTAGTACATTAGTTTTGGTAATGATTTTTGTTTTATGGCTGACTGCTTCTATGAGTTAGACTGGGACCAAAAGTTATTTACCTACCGCTACAGACCCACTCTGTTAAAAAAGGTGCCCAGGGTGCAGTTTCACAGCCTGTTCACATTAGATCCCTGTTACTGGAATGGGCAACACTCCTCTCTGCTTCCTGCCCCATCTCTCTGAGCCGTGCAGAGGAGCAGCAGGCTGCATAGTGAACCAGGTAAAGGAGCTGATGCAGCTGATACAGAACTAGAGGTATGAAATGCTTCTTTCTCATTGCTTTAGCTTGCTCACTGACATGAATGCCATCATAAGTAGTAGTTATGGGACGCAAGGGTGGTGGTTTAAACTGAAAGAAGACAAGATTAGATTAGCTAGTAGGAAGAAATTTTCACAGCAAGGATGCTGAGACGTGAGAGCAGGTTGTCCAGAGAGGCTGTGGGTGCCCCATCCTGGTAGGGGAAAGGCCAAGCAGGTGTTTTGGACAAACTGGTGTTCTGAAAAGTGGTGCTCCCCATGGCAGGTCATTGGACTAGATAAGCTACAAAGTCTCACAAAACCCAAATGCTGCTATGAGTCTATAAGAAATGATGCAGGACTGGAGTGGAGAGTCTAGAAGTAGGAGAAGGTTTGAAAGTATCATACAGACTTCAGCAAACCATGGGTCTGCATCTTGAATCACTTTGTACTTTGACTGTGATGAAAGCTTCTCAAGCACTTTTATGAGCGATCTGTTCCATGAGTTAATTAGTAATGATACTGCTGGTGAGACTGGTGGCCTGCTCTGTGATCTAGTCAAGTCTTCACTACTTTTATTCCTGTTACACTGTCCTGAAGGGTACTGACCTCCATCTGGATGGAACCTCTCTGGTGCTGCAGTTTGTATTCTGTTAAGTGTGTATCCAAAGAGGAAAGATGAACCATGTAAGACTTTTTTAGGCTAATTCCAAGTGTTTCTGCTAGTGTGGTTTCTGTATTCTTCCACGTTCTATTGGCCAGCAGAAATTAAGGAGACCAGTCTGTGCTAAGCTCGCTATATAGGTAGTCTATTAGAGGTGTTGGTTTTTAATACATAGGTGAAATAAGTATTGACTTAGCAAAAACACTATTAGCTGAATCAATATATTTGGTATGGTGGTTAATTTAAGAAAGTCTTCTGTCAGCGAACAGTTATTCTGTGTCATGGTTTAACTCTAGTTGACTGCTAAGTGCCATACAGCCGGTTGGTCACTCCCTTCCCCTTTCCTTCTGCCCCAGTGCAAAGGGGAGTGAATTAAGAAAAAAATGTAGAACTTGTGCATTGAGATAAAAGCACTATAATAATTGAAAGAAAATATAATGTAATACTACTAATGATAATAATTGTAATGAAGAGGAGAGAGAGGGAAATACAACTCAAGATGATACACAGAAAAGTCCTAGACCTGGGGTAGGCACTACTTAACAATAGCCAAACCATCCACCAACATTATTCTCATCCTGAAAACACAGCACTGTACCTCTCATCCTGAATTCAAAACACAGCTACACTAAGCCAGCCAAAACCAGGACACTCAGGCAGGCAAATGAAAGAATTTTCTTGTATGTCTAGAAAGAGAGATGATTAAAGTATGAATTAGCTTTGCACATTGGCAGTTGTACTGCAAGTTAGCCAAGTTCCAGTGTTGACTGGAAGCAGGACCATACCTGAAGCACCAGTAATGTTAGTTCTTATGTTTGTTGATGCTTGTGCATTTAAAGTCAGACCCATCATACTATATTTTTCCAGTTTCTGCTTTTTTTAGTGTTGGTAATTATCAATTGGTAATAATGAATTTTACTATAAATTTCAAGTCAAATTTCAGACTAATTTTTTTTTTTTGAGAAGCATGTGCTGAAAATGTTTTTGATTGTGTTGAAAATATTCTTGATTACTCTGAAGTACCACTAAGCAACTCCAAGATGTAGGTAAAAGGTATGAAGTTTAATAGGAAGATAGCTTTGGAAATTGTGAACTATTTCCCGAGATAGCTAGTCTGGATTTATCTGTATTACAAGCTCCATAAAGTTGCCATTTTCCATTTGCAGTATATCTTTTAAGGTGCTTAATTTGAATTCTTTGGACATTTCAGCAGCAATATACATATTTTGCTGACCCAGAGAGCTTTCTTCACTGTATAAGCTTTATGCAGTGTCTGTAGTGAAAGCTTCTGGTGGGATATTGCAAAAACATGTTCTCTGGTTTCTCATCATCCCTTGACTGATGTGTATTTTCTCTTAGGAACAGGCATACTGGCCCCCTCATTGTTCTGTTTTAGGTGCATGAAGAGAGGTGGTTTATTGTACTTTGGAGCTGTTTTATACACCTGAGTCTTGGTTTTTGAAGTATTAAATGCTTGTTTGAGAGATGGACGAAGTAATTCTGATTGATCATGTTGTCAGAGTGCCAGGTACTCTCCAGGTTGTCTACAATGCTGTGTTGAAGACCAAACCTAACAAATAATGTAGTGCTTATAGTTTCTTTTGAAGTTCTGCAAGCCAGGCTTTATGAAGCCTTGAAATGCACATTTGAGTGGCTGTCATGTTTTAGCATACAATACATGCAAATCTTCCTAATCCTTGTTGAATTTAAGAAGATGGTAAACTATACTCTTGCTTTGCATCCTTCCTTTTTTTTTTTGGCACAATGTGTAGCAAATATTGAAAACATCTTGCTTATTTTTCCTAACAAATGGGCATCTCATTCCTCTTGCAGAACATTTGTGTTACAAACTCACCTCAATAAGGCAAATGTTAACTGGGCTAGATTTGAATAAATACATGCACTGCAGTCAAAAGGAAAACTGAAAAGTATTTCAGAGAAGAAATAGGTTAACAGGAAGCCTTGGCTGTGAAAGAGCTATTATATAAAAGCATTATTAAAATTTGGTGAAATGAGAGATAAATAGGTCTGCTCATGCACAGCCTGTATGTCTTGAATAGTGATCATTGTACTGAAAGAGTATCTCCCCACTGAAGCATACGATTCAATCTTGTGAAATGAAATCTGAATGAAAAGAGAATTCTGTATCCTTATGTTGGTATCTCCCAGTGCTGCAGGAGTGTGTTTACATAGCCTTCCTGCAAGCTTAGGAGAAAGATCTCAGAACAAGTACAGCCATCAAAATCAAAGCTACTATTATTACAAACTTGCATTTGATACTAATTAGTAAGTTAAAAATTGGTGGAAGTTTCTTTATACATTATTTTAAATTGTTTGCATTTTGGAAGAGCAGAGTTTGAATTTTGGAAGCATAAACTATTTCCTACCACAGTGATCACTTCTTGAGTCCTTCTTTTGGTCTCTCTATATTTCCTTGTAGGTCATGTTGGCCAAAAAGGCTAAAAAGTTTTTAGGCAGCAACTGTATCCCTGTTCTGTCACCTCAGTTGCACCAGGTAATGAACTAAATCTGAAAATTGATAAATTAAAAGTATACTCTTAAAAAAAAAAAGGATGAGGGGGAGGGAAAAGAAAGGAAGGTAGTTTTAACTCAGATCAAGTCCCTGTTTTGGTTTAACTCAGATATGATTCCCTGAACTGGTTCTCTGTGCATTGCTACAAACAGTTCTGTCAGCTGAGGGGATAGCATGGGTAGGGGGTGGGACTGCTAAAGTCGTTTTGCAAAGATGTGTTTGTGAATATATCTTTTGATTCTAAGACCTGGGGGCAGGAAGGGTCTTTGTTCTGTATTTGCTCTCTGTGAAACAGTGGGGTACTTGTTATCTGCCTGGATGAAGTTGAACATAGCTTTCCCTTGGCTTGGATTTAACATTTCTCAGTATAAGAAATTGTCCTCAATTTTTAGAAACTTTGAGCGTGTTCTGATAATAGCAGCATGAAGGCTCCAGGTTATTTCACTCTGTGTTATGTCCACTGTGATAATGAAACTTTTATTTCCATCAAGAAGCAATACGTGCTTAACCACCTTGCTGTGTGAGATTTTGTATCTGTAGCAAACCCCAGCTAGTATCCTGACTTGTACTTTCTTTATTAAGACATGATTTTTTATTGTCAGTGACTCAGAAACAGACAGTGACATTTTTGGCGCACAGTACCATTTGTTCTCTGTTGTTGCTCTTTCTAAATAGGTTATATCTCTTGAATTGTAGCATTACATTCATGTGAATCATCCTATTAACTTCACTAACATCAAATAGGTTGCATGTACATTCCTGCAGGAGAGCTCTAAGTTCTTGTTCATTATCTTTCCAGCATAATTCTCTGGGCAATTAAAGATTTTTTTAAAAAATTTTTGTCTTTTCATTCTTTGTTCTGTTAGTTCTATTATCCTTGTCTTTCTTTCTAGTGAGTATTTAAGTAGTCATAAAAATTAGGATAACTCCCTAAGGAATAATTGTGAGAGGACTACACCAAAAAACCCACAAGCTGAAATTTTTACCTACTTGGGGTAGTTGGTTGAAGGAGGAATGAAGGAATAGAAATATACTGAGATGGAAAGTGTAAGTCCGTAAAGACGTCAACCCATACCTGCATTTTCTTGAGATGAAAGATAAAACTATTACCTGGTTTGTTTCAGACACTGAATTTTAAAAAGCTAATAGTGTGTTCATTTTGAGAAGCTCTGATTTTGCCTTCCCAGTAATGTCCAGAGACAACATTTTTAAGAACGTTTTTTTAAAAATTCCGATGGTCTTTAGAGATTGTTACTAAGAGGGACATAAGAAAGCTTTATTTCTGTGGGAATGTTAAACTACCTAGCTTTCTAAAAAAGGAGCATGGTGTAGATAACGCAGTATTTTTTCTTTGGTTAGCTGGTCTTTCACAGTATAGGATAGCAGATAAAAAACTTTAAATGTTTTACTTTATACGGAATATACTGCCCCCCTGCAAAAAATATATGCTATGTGGGTAGTCAAACATGGGAATGGGGCCCAGAGAAGTTGTGAAATCACAATTGTTGCATGTCTTCAAAACCTGACAAGGGCCTAAGCAGCACATTCTGGTAACACCTTTCAGTTGACCTCCAAAGGCATATAAGGATCATACAAGGTATACCTTACCATATATGTGGTGCTGTGTTGCTGTGATTCGGTGTTTTGGGTTAGAAAGAAGATACTTGGTACAGTCTACTTTTGTGTCTGGTATCAATCCCAGTATCAGTGTGTAAGAATCTCCAGGGATTCTACCTATACAAGACATGCTATGCTCTCCTTGTTGTTTGTGCATGACTGTCACACCACAGAACAACTGGCTGTGCTTGTTCTGCCACAGGGCTGTGGTGGTGTCCACTGTCAGTGGACAACAGGGAGTGTGGTATGAGGAAAGCTCTCGGTTGGCTTTGTCATTTCCATACTCATTCTGTAACGGCAGGATGAATGAAAGCAGGGGCCTAGAGCAATGTGGACAAAGGGAGCTTGGGAGCAAGGAGTTGAGTTGGCTGTGTCTCTGTGAAAGCTTTTGAAATGAAAAGACAAATGAGAACTTGGGGAAGGAACAGAATGGCAGTAGAAGCTCTCAGATAGAATGTGAGGCCAAATAGGACAGCGAAGTTGTGAGAGAAACAGGAGAGGATGACTGAAAAACACTTAAGTGTGGGAGAGGAGAAATTGGAGTTGGAAGAAACACGAGGGTTGTACTTAAAACTCAGGAAGGTTAGACAAAATATTGAGTGGCTCCTTATTAAGTGAATATCTTCATTCAGTGCATTGACAAAGGGAGAAGTGCAGTGGGAAAAAACCAGATGATTATGCCTTCTGTATTGCGTTTGTGTGGCAAGGGTTTAGGAGCAGGAGTCTGCAGATGTGGCTTTTGTGAGAAGCTGCAAAAGCTTCCCACATGTCCAGTAGACTCAGTGCCAGCCAATTCCAAGATGAACCTACTGCTGCAACCCGTGGAGGTTCACAGAAGGGCAGGATGGTGCCCAAGGGAACTTGCCAAGACTGTATTGGACAGAAACCTAGATATTGATGACACTACCTTAGAGAAGTAGTTGAGAATAGAGATCACTTCTATCCTCTTTATGTTTTCCATGGGTTTTTTTGTATGATACTGGACTGGTGCTGAACTTTTTTTGTGGAAGCGGTCTTAATTTTGGCATTTCCTGGTACCTGTTGTCTTAGCATTGTTTTGGTAGTGTGTTGTTCAGTAAGAAAGGCACAAATTTGGGCTTTTTCATGCAGAATGACTCAGAATCAGAAAGGAATTCCTGAGAACACAAAACTAAGACCCCTAAGACGATGAGCTCTTAATTTTTGCTCAACCAAACACTGCTCATAATGATTCTCATATCCCTTGTGTGGTCATTGCTGCTGTGGGAGGTAACTAGTGAATGTATGTGTTTGCGCACACACACACACACGCACATTTTCTGAATATTCATTTGATGTACACTTTTGCTTTTTCTTATTTTCGCGTAATGGTAGAGTTGTTGACATTGGCAGGGACCTCTGGAAATTGTGTAGTCCAATCCCAGTGCTCAGAGAAGGATTAGCTGGAGCAGATTACTTGTGGCAATATTTAATAAGTTTTGAGTATCTCTAAGGACAGAGATTCTGTAACTTGGTTTTATGATTCATTCTAATCACAGAGGAGTAAAGTGAAATCTCTGTGGATTATGGATCGAGTCCTGAAGATTTGAATAGTCCCAAAAACAAGATTAGAACCAAATGAGGTTAAATGTTGATACCAAAAATTGATACATTTTATTTAACAGTAAAAGAGGCAAAGAGTAAGAAAGAAATAAAAAAAGAGGTGGAGGGTGGGAGGACAGGAAGAGTGACAGATATACATTAAGTAGGAGCGTATCACTCCTCTGTGGATCTTGATTATGTCTCATTGATCCTCTGGTCTTCTAGGTGGTGAGGGTCCTCCACTGACAAAGAAGAGAATCCAATGGATTAATAAATGTTTGGGCCAGGTGGGAATGCCCAGGTACCTCCTCTGAGGGGGCGTATTTCACATGGTCCTTTGCAGGACTGTGATCAGTTGTATGATTTTGCATCATGTGCAGTGCTGTGGTGCAGGGTCTGGAGAATGGTTCAGGGGGCCTTTAATGGACCATGACACACCCTTAGTGGCCCTTGGCATGGATGTCCCATAGATGTGGGTTTTCTGGCTGAACCAGTTGGAGTAATGGAGGCTGGGTGTTTGTTGCCTCTGACCAGAGGCTTCATCATGCACCTGAAACCTCCTCCTCTCCTCATTGGTGGAGTAGGGGCTGTCAGTGCAAACCTGGTCTCAGAAGACAAGACAGCTGCTGGGCTTCATCCTCCTGGGGAAGTATTCTTCTCCCCCAGCCCGCACCTAACTAAAGCATCGTTAAATTAACTTACAGTCCAGGGCCTCAGCCCAGGAAACCCATTCAGGGTGCGGTGATCTTTGGTGCAGTTCTATAGATGTAGCTCCACTACACAGTTTTAATGGACAAAAATTCTTTATAAAAATGTTTAAGCCATAAGCTATAATATTTCTGCCTCTGACACTTGTCTGGGTTCTTGTTCCAGTGCATAAGCTCTGTTCGGGTCAGGAAGTTCTTCCTTATGTTTAAATGTCCAGTTTGTCCCCATTGTATATTGCCTTCTCACTGGACAACAATGGGAAGACTAGCTCAGTGGTCTTTTGTCCCCCTCTGGCATATAATAGATATTGATTCTATCTACTATAATAGTCTATTATATAGACTCCACCCTGACTTTTCTCCCTGCTGAGCAGTCCTGTCTCTCTCAGTCTCTGCTCAGATGCCAGATGCTCCAAGCCCTTAACCATTTTTGCAACTCTTTGCTGGTGTCACTCCAGTATGTCTGTGTTGCACCTGGAGCATCTGGAACTGTCACAGTATTCCAGGTGTGTTAGAAGTGCAGACTAGAGGAAAAGGATCATGTCCCTCCAACCACAGGCAATGCTTTTCCTAAAGCAGGATGTCATTTAAAGGATCTTCACTGCTTTGTTTCTTCATGTCTCATTTTAAACTATTAGGAAACATTATATATGGTCTAGGTATACAGATATGTAGTCTAGAAAATATTTCTTACTTATTTCTAAATTTTGGATTTTTCCCTTTCCAAGCTGTATTAGCTTGAAATAATATTATGTTTTGTGAAGTTTCAGAGACAGTAACAGAAAAGGTTTATTCATTGGAGGTGAGAAATTTGCTCCAGCTGATTCTTGCAAGAGTGAGGAATATTTTGAACCAAGTAGTTTTTACGTATCAACATAAGTAGGTAGTTGATTTCCATTTGGTTTGTACTTTTTCCTTGGGGTAATTAAACACCTGGCTAGTTAAGATGTATTTTACCAGAAATATAAAATTAGTATCTCTATGCTATTCTGGGCTTGATTTTAAAACACTTGAGTCATAAGTTCAAGTAATTATCTATTCTGTTTACATTTTTGGGTTCTGTTAGTTTTGATTGTCTCTGAGGACAGTGTTCTGTCTCCTCTTCCTTTCCCCATTTTTTTAATGTTCGTCAGATTTTTTGATCCACCTTCCAAATTTCTACAAAGTCTGATAAACTTTATGTACATCAAGGGAGCATGTATTTTGTCTAGCATTGCTGATCTTTTATTCACAAGATTTGGGGTTTTGTTGCTGTTTGGTGTAGGGCTTTTTGTTGTCAAATGATTTTCCATCTGTTTTCCCCCTTCTTTTTTACAGTTGGATCTAGTAACAAAACATGGTGAGTCTGAAAGTTTTGGTTTAACTAAGATTTTTTTTTCCCTTCTTTCCTTCTTGTCTAGCACAAGGAATTTGGGACAGACCATTTTTACTTCTCTGGCCTATTTTTAAGCTGTTGTAACTGGAATGTTTCTTCTGCTTTCATTTTCAAGTAGGTTAAAAATGTAAAACATTAGAGGGCTAGCTACACTATTGTGTAGATGTTTGCAGCATATTTTGCTTGCTGTTCTGTAGTTGATTTAGTACTTTGCTTTGAAGATTCATTTTGTCCTGTGTGTATACTGCTAATGTGACCATGTAGTGCTCAATACGGCATTCATTTAATTACAGAAAAGAAGAATTCTTATTTACACCATGATACTTTATAGTTAGTGGTATTTCAGCACATATTTTAAAAATTTGTTTGAGAAACAAATTGTTTGAGAAAAGTTGTTTGAGAAAATGTTTATATTGCCTATAACATGATTTTTAGGAGTCTGTTGTGCTCAGTGGGGCTGATGCCACTTTGTATTTTTCCCATTTGACACACTGTTTAATGTATCTCTGCTTTTCTTATATTAATTTTTGTCTTGGTGATCAATATGATCAGCTGCTTTAGAGGCTGATGTAAAGAATTTTAACATCAGCAGTCCTTAGTAAACATGTATGTTGTTCATGACTTTTTAGGGTTAGATATTAGCCTGATCATATGATGACATGGAGGTAAAATAATTTTGATGGATTGTGTACTCTTTTCTTGCTTCATAGCTGTTACATTTTTCAGCTACCATGCTATTCAAATCACTAAGTTGTGTTTAGCAGCAATCAATGGGGGTTTAAAAAATGGATGAAACAGATAAACTGGAAAAAAATTACTTTGGATTAGAATGAAAATTTCATAGAAAGAGACTCTGTTAAGCTTGTTTAGTTTGCCAAAAGAGATAGGACTTGGCTGTGGTGTCTAATCGTATAAGGGAAAAATAGAGAGAAAACTTACCATACAAAGGTGTGGCAATAATTAGTGACTGAAGCCTGAAGCCAAGGTAATTCAAGCTGGAAATAAAGTACAAAGGACAGTGACTAGCCTTTCAGGCATCACAGCAAGTGATGGACTATTTAGCTCTTAAATAACTTGAATTTTGCCATGGATGCCTTTCTGTAAGAACTGCTGTAGTTAAACGTAAGTCACTGGTCTCAGAGACTGGTAGCTGAAGAAAGTAAAAGGCCTGTATTTAAGAGGGCATGGTTGATTTTGAGGGACTGTCTGGCCTGAAACTGTGAACCTTCCAAGAAAAAATGACGAATTTATAAGGTTTTTTTGGTTTTTTTTTCAAACCACGAAGCATTTCCTTGTGTCCTTCTCCTGCTTTTATCTGTACCTTTGCGTTTGGCAGTACTTAGTTGATATCTGCTCAATCACATACTGCACTTACAAAAATTAAAGACAGCTTTTCTCCTTAGTAGGGATTCCTTCAAACTGGTAGGAAATGCAGTGCTTTCAACAAAATGGTCAGAGAATTCTGCAGTGTTGCTTTAGAATTACTTACATTTCTTTAGCCCATGTCTTTTAGTGGTTACTGTTACAACAGAGTATTTAGGCTTAAGGCTAAACCAGTCCTATGGATACTTCTGTTTAGCCTCATTGAAGCAGTTCATCAAACAAGTAGAATTTAATTTTTTCAAGGACTTTGCTTTATAGCATGGCAAGTAAAGGCTATGAGTCTGTATGGCAAAAGGATTGAGAATAAAAAGAGAGCATTTCAGCTAGTTCCACATTTTTTGCTTCTGGCTTTCAAATCAAAGGTGCAAATGAAATGGCCTGATTCATTGTCATAATTATCATCTGTATTTGTGGACAAGAGTAATCCGTCATGTAGGAAGACTAGGCCAGGAGGAGTTGCATAGCACTTAACAAAGATGTGTAAAGTTGTGCAGTGGCAATAGTGTAATTCCCAAACAGCAGGCAGACTGTAGTATGACTGGCTGGGATGTTGTGCTCAAAAGAAGCTGGGGTTGCTGGTGGATGACAAGCTGAACAATGTGCCTTTGTGGCAATGAAGTCAAACTGATTTTCTGGTATTAGTAAGAGATGTGCTAGGGTGCTGTGTCTGGTTTGTCCTCTGATTTCAAGAGACAGATTGATGAAAAATTGGAGAAGGTCCAGCAGATGGCCACCAGGCTGATTTGTATGCTAGAAGAATGATTAGCATGTTAGAGAGCTCACTATTTGGATAAAAGTTCAAAGTAATTGTTTAGGTTGGAAAAAAACATCTTTGAGTTTAACTGTTAGCCCAGCTCTGCCGAGTACTGCCAAAAATTATGTTCCTAAGTGCCACATGCACACATCTTGTAAATATCTCTAGGGATGGTGATTCCACCACTACCCCAGGCAGCCTGTTCCAGCGCTTTCAGAGAAGAATTTTTTCTAATACCTGATCTAAACCTCCCTTTATGCATCTTGAAGGCATTTTTTCCTGTTATTTGTGAGAAAAAACAGCCCCCACATTGTTGTAGAGAGCAAGAAGGTCTCCCTGAGCCTTCTTTTCTCCAGGCTAAACATGACCAGCTCCCTCAGGCAGTGCTCATAATACTCGTGCTCCAGACCCTTCACCAGCTTCACTGCCTTCCTGTGTACATCTTCCAGTACCTCAGTGGAGAGACAGGTTGGAAAGATTTCATCAGTCATCCAATACATAGAAGATAGTTGTGAAAGAGAAGCTGTTTTCTGCTCAGAAGGATGAATAGTGAGAGTAGAAATTTCATTTAAGTATAGGAAAAAAGAAATCTGTTAGAAATAACTAAACACTGGAGTAAGTTTCTGAAAAGCGTGGTGGAGTCTCCCTCACTGGAAATATTTAAGGCTCATCTTGGCAGCACCATAGCTTACTTGATCTAACACCCTGTTAAAACCTAGTGAAATAAGGTCCAAGAGAAGGTTGGAGGCTAGATAATTTCCCAAGATATTTTCCAGCCTGGACTACTGTGTGGTGCTGTGGTTACGGCTTTTTGTCCGTTGTGGCTCTGGGCAGAGGTAGCAAGATTGTAGACTAGGCAGTAGCAAACTGTGTAAAGAAGTGTGGTTGCAATTACTGGCAGGCACTGGAATGGCATGGCATGGAATATTTTTTTACGTAAATATTTGGGTTTCAGTTTTTAAAGCTAAACCATTAAAGAAAATAAAATTTACCTCAGTTTTAAAAAAAAAAAAATACTCTTTTTAATGTTTCATGAAAGAAAAGATGTACTGATGTGGAAAAGAAATTAAAAATGCAAGTTTGATGCTGTCAGAATAAAAATACCAAATTTATTTAAATATTGAGCTAAAAGGAATAATGCATTTATATTCACATTATATAGAATATATATATATA
>VXBB01003036.1:7675-24552 GCA_013399915.1 Illadopsis cleaveri | reverse complement strand
AGGCCTGCGGCCAGACCTTGGGCCAACTCCCCCCCGTAGGAGGAGCAGCAGGGTGTTTCCAGCTGCTGAAAAACCGATCCGGGCCGGGCTGGGGGGCCCATCATCCCCTCCCCCGGCCTGCGAGTGCCCGGGCCAGGCGGGCCTACCATGGAAGCCCGGGCCTAGGCAGTCCTGGCTGTCCTAGCCCCCCCTCCAAGGGAGAGAGAGCCAAGACTGCTTTACCTCCTGTGAAGCCAGAAGGAAGAGAGCAACTCCAGGCTTCCTTCTAACTTTTAAGGCTGTGTGTTTCGCAGAGGTGGATCCTTACGTGCAATTAGCTATTTTAGTTGTCAGTTTAAAAAAATTCACCTATTGCACTTCACCATCTGTGCTAAACCAGCACAGGTGTCTAGTTTGATTTAAAAAATACTACTGTTATGCCATCACAAGGTCTGTAGTCCAGACTCCCAATACCACTTTACAGGCAACAAAATGTGTATGTTCTCTTATGTGTGCATTTTTTAAAAATTAGTTTATTGACCATTTTTTTCTGAGTCAGCAGTGTAATTACAGTTTCTGTAATTGCATAAGCAGGGCTATAATGAAAATGCAGCCTCACCGTCTCATGTGAAACCATGAAACTAGAATGTTCTGTGTCAAATTGTTTTAAGTATTGCTGGGGATAAAGAGGCACAGAATGTGTATAAGATACTTTGTGTCATAATTCTCAAGTTTTCATGCATAAGCAAGATATGTACAAGTAAATATATATAAACATTTGCTGTAACTATTTCTTCAGGTGAAATAGTAACTTGTGTTTTAGGAAGCATGCTGGCCGTATGTAGCCAATACAAAAAAACCTACAGAGGTGTTTTCAAAAGATTCATCTAAGTAATTGTACGAATAACACATTTAAGAATATCAACACAATAAGAATAGCACATTTAAAGTCAGTATTTATTGCAAGAAACTTGATGGCATTATGGAATTATGTGAAATGGTCAGTATGTGCAGTTGAAGATCACTTGGGTTTGAAATTAATGCCTAGAATAAACTGCGGTTTGAAATTAATGTCTAGAATAAACTACAGTTCCTGCTTTGCCTATGTGGAACCACACAGAGAACTTCGTAATTTTCCACTGGTTCATTTTTGTACCATCAGTAGTGGATTTGGCACCTCTCTGTTCATTAAAGAACAAAAATGCAACTCTCTCACGTACTTTCTTTTCTTTTCTTTTCTTTTCTTTGTTAATTAAACAAGTATCAGTGAGGGATTCCAGAAAATCCTATATTCACAGAAACAATACATAAACATACTGTGTGCTTGTTCCATCCTTATTATGATATCAATTCCTCCCTCCAGTAGCTGCTGTAACAGTTTTTTGCTTCGTCAAAAAGAACTGTAAATTCTCTCTCTAAGCTACATTCAGATTTATTTATTTTGATACTTTTAGATTTGCAGTTGAACTGTGATCTACTCAGTGGCAGGGTCTTCATCTGTTAAAGGGAGAAGAATGATATCCATGACAGAGACAAGACTGGCACGGATTCCTGGTCTCTGCATTGATTTATCTGATATGGGGATGGGGTCTTGCTTTCCAAGGTAAATCTATTCAGGTAGATTTTATGTTTCTTCCCTTGGCCAACAACAAATCTTTGAGGACCTGTATGTATTTTGTTAACTGCATTAACTTATACCAAATTATGAATTTTCAAATGTTGTGTAGGGAGAACCACTCAATTTCATATGGCTACAGTAATTTTAAACTGGGCTATTACAAAATACTATCATTGTCATTTTTTAGCAGTTTGAATAATTCTAGCTGAAATTACTTTCTTTTCTATATGCTTTACTAGAATATACTGGAATTTACTAGAAGATACTACTATGTAGAATATAGTGGGTTTGTGCTGCAAATGTACAAACAAGATGGACAAGATTTTGTATTTGGTAGTCTTTTTTCAATGGAATGCTTGGAAACATCTGCGGAAAATATTTAATACCATTCATGTGTGGGAATCAACATTTGAGTCACTTTAATATTTACATTGACAACATTATAGGCTAGAAAATGCACAAAAAAAACCTCAGTGGTCTTGCTGTTATTTTTGTGATTGCTTTTGTTATGAGTGGTGACTAAAGTGTTAGACAAAAGATGCACATTTTAGCTGAATCATGTCGTAATTTATAAGGTTCACAATATAAACAGAGCTTTCCTTGTGCGGTTTTATCTATGAAAGACTTGTAGTGTATTGCTGTTTCCCATCAGCTTTTTCTGAACAGCCTTTACAAAGGAAGATGTCAAAGTCTGCCATAGTTCCAACTTGTAAAATAGGTTATTGGACTTTCTAGGCCCACAAGCTTAAAACCAAATCATAACAATCCCTCAAACCCTCTCCTTAGTTAATAACTAATGCCCCCTTAAATTGCTCAATTAGTCCTTTAATGTACAAGAAAATCTTTAGTAGGTTTTCTCTATGTAGAATAGAAAAGTGGTCTTTATTATGCTAAGTGTATTTTTTTTCTGCTGTCTGTACAATGAGCTGCTGTTACTTAAACCATTTTGGAGTTCTTGCTTGAAGATCCAAGTGTTAGGGAGCCAGTAGTACAGTTGGTGAATCCTGTTACTGTTTTGACAAATTACAATAGAGACAGAGTTCATGCAAGCTCATCAGTGATAAAGTACATGAGGGAGAAGAATAAAACAAGTTGGTAATGACTGACAGATAAAACAAAGAACCAAAAAAAGATTAAGGGAATAAGAATTCAATGCACTGAAGTCTTTTTATTGAGAAGGAAGAAGCAATTGTGATTTGGTAGTTCACTCCCTTGGTGTCAGACTCAAGATGAAAGAGTCTGTGGATTTGAATGTCTGAGTTGCCTTCTGTGCAGTAGGAGAAATTTGGAAATGGATTTTGTTTGTAAAGTCTTGTCTTCAATACCATGAGATATGTTCTGTAGCTGGACAAATGTAGCTTTATATTTCAATACATCTACAATACAAATGCATTTCAATACCAATAATGTATTGTGGAAATCACAATGGCTTAGAATTGTGTGCTTCATGTAGCTTTACTAAAACAAAACCTATATAGCATAGTAATGACAACAAAGTAGAGTTAATTGATGAAGAAAATCTATAAAGATTGTGGAAGTTCTGTTGATTGCATTTTGTTTTTTCTTGTGTCTTTCATTTTGGACTTGCAGATGTTATGCTTCTGTAGAAGGCTTATTGTTTACTGATGCTGCATTAGAATCACAAAAGAAGTGGATTTGATTAAGTAGAAGTCCTTTCAGGATTAGGAAGACGTATTGTTCATTCTTGTGAACTTGAATCTTTAACCAAAGTTGGTCAGACTTTGGGCTTATAATAATCAGAATTTTTTTTTTTTTTTTTTTTTTTTTTTTGGTGTAAACAGTAGCAGACAAGAGCTGTTGAAGGAGAAGTCAGTAAATTTATTCATTTCCAACTCTTGTTCTTTTTCAGATTGTCCTTTGAATATTAATCTACGTTTACCACAGTATTTCAAAGTTTGTTGATAGTTGGGTAAATGATGGCTCAGCTCCAGCAAGGAGGTCCAGATGAAAAAGAGAAGACAACTGCATTAAAGGGTATGAGTATTTTTCGCCTTTTTGTTACATATATTGACATTTCAGAAATTATTGTCAAGGAAAGGAATATAATATGATATAGTTATGAATTAGAGCTTGGAATTTACAATACTGGAAGAGACTTGTAGTGCAGCTGTACTAGTGCTTATTGTCTTAATGGTGTGTCCATTTATGAGTATTTTCATAAGATGGTATAAAACATAATGGTATGTGGTAAGGAGTAACAGAGTAAACTAATCATTGCTTAAAATTTTCATTATTGTCCTTTTAGAAGGTTGGCTGGTGCTTTTGTGTTCTTAGTTTTCGGAAGTTTTGCTTTTGTTTTGTGGATATACAACTACATTACAGCTTTTAAAAATCTCTTGGACTAGGATGCTAAAAGGGAAGAGACTTTCAGGACACTGGTTTCCATATTGGTTTTGTAAAATTCCCTTTGTATATTTGAAAAAGTAAACAGATCTAAATGACTTAGGGGGGGAAAAATTTACATAAATGGCATGTTTTAGATCATGTCTTTCAGCTTTGGAAGTACATGAAGTTGATTAGACCTACAAGTAAGCTACCAAATGTTAATTTAAAGTGCTTGCATCCCACAGTCTAAATTGTCATTCAAAGGAGAAAATATAACACAGCTTGCCACTCCAGTGTGGCAAGAAATCCTGGATTTCTATCAAAGCATTATTAGAAAGCGGTGTTCCATTACATGTGATGATAGATGGTATTTCTTCAGTAGCAACTGAGTTTTTGTG
Organism: Illadopsis cleaveri; assembly: GCA_013399915.1. Classification (NCBI taxonomy): domain Eukaryota; kingdom Metazoa; phylum Chordata; class Aves; order Passeriformes; family Timaliidae; genus Illadopsis; species Illadopsis cleaveri. The sequence goes on along the minus strand of VXBB01003036.1, from coordinate 20,211 downwards.
AAGTATTTGGTGAAAACCTGTGTAGTGCTTTTATCAAACTTTGTGCCAATTCTGTCCAGTTGGTATCTTTTGAGGTAGTTATAGTTCAGGTTTGGAAGCAAAACTCCCATTTTATACATGGCATTAATTTGATTATCATTAAGGATAGTGTCACTGATGTGATCGAGTGATTTTTCATTTAGCTATAGATGGTCTCCTGCACATCACTGTTTTCAGGTCCATTAAACTATCTGAAATTGAGTTGGAAAGTCCAAGACCTTAGGTGAGAATGGTAGATCAGGTTTGGAAAGAATCGCGAAGTTGTAAGACACTTCAGATAATTTCCATTTGAAAAGTTGCCCAAGGATGAAGTGGCCATGTCACAGGTGCAGTCTTCCTTAGTGACTGATGAAAGCTGTAAATCACGAGATGCTGTACATACTGCGAGTAAGCATAATGTACTTCATATACTATGTTCCTTGATTCTCAGGAGATCGATATTTTGTTGTATAGTAACACTTCTGTGTAAATACATCTCCAAATAGATCACAGTAAGAAGATATGGAAACTTGAGCAAAATTAAATTTTAGGCATGTAGTGTGACTGGAGTCTCTTCACCAAGGAGAGAAAGACGTGCTAAAGACTGTTTGCTACCTTGCTTTTGTCAAAGTACAGAGGAAAAAAGGACACGCTTTTCACATCCAGCTGTGGGAGACTTCTTTTCTTTTTCCGTATCATTTGGTTGAGAACCAAAGGAGCTTCTGCTGAGCTTTCAAAGGACAGTGCACCAGAACAAACACGATTTCTTGCATGAATTGAATTTCATGGGACTTGCTATTAAACAGATGTGTTGTAAAAGTGAGCTGTGGCTGAGAAAGCCAGGTTTACAATTATCCAGTCAGTGTTTGATGTTATGTAGACATTTAGATACCACGGAGATACTGGGAAACCATGGTACTTGTTGGAAAGATGTTGAATTTCAGCATCCATACCTGATGGCTTTTGGTCCTCCAGCTTTGCCCAGTGGAATCACTCCGAAGGAAGAGTTGGCGACAATCATGGATGCTGTTAAAAATGTAAAGTGAACTTGAAGAGTTGCAGAAGTGCAGGTCAAGGAGCTGTCAAGAGTGTTGAAGATAGTTTTCAGTACATTTTAAACAGTAGAAATTCCAAACTGTTGAATGTGTCAATCCTAAGCTTAGGTAATGTGGGTAATCTACTGGCAATAAGACCAAGCTAAAATAGTGGTACAAAATATAAATATAATTGTTTTAAGTAATACAATGATGGAAACATGGTTAGTGACAAATGAAACGTAAAGAAAATGAGCTCTTTTCTTTGAGTTACAGCATTGGATAATAATAAAGGTAAAAATCAATATACTTTGAACACCTAATGTATTTCCTTGGTAACACACGGTATCTTGATTTATGAAAAAATAATAGTTCAAAGTCAGTTTAGCACTCCTGAGCAGAATGTTTGTGTGTTATTCAAATTCATTGGATGAAGAAGTAGGAAAATATATTTTGGTAAAATTGTGCTGAATTGTTTCTCGATTTTTTTTTTTAATTAATAGTCAGAAAATATGTTAGAAGCATAGCACTGCAATGAGGAGAGGAGAGCTCATTTTACGCTATTATCTGTGTTTGCAGTAATTGTTTGGTAGTTACATGTAGATGTAAAGATGTCCCCATAAGTTTGCCTCTGGTCAAATGCAAATCTTTAAATCTAGGGTAAAGAATGTCGATTGTGCTAATTTTAGTGTCCTTGCATTAGTGACTGCAGGCTGTACCAGGCCATACAGTCCTGATCTGAAAAGGATGTGCATACCATGGCTTGCTACAAAATGGATGGGAGTTTTCTCTATCTTGAGAGCTGTTAAAGGAGGTGGCTGAGAGAAGGATTTAGGTCTAGCAGTCTGGGTATCAAAGGAAGGGCTGAGGACTGGTGTGGTCACACAGCTGGTAAATGCAAGTTAGATGATGTGCATCAGATAATCTGAACTCCCAAAGAAGGTAATCAAGGTGCTATCAATGATTTGAAACTGAAGCTAGAGAACTTTATGTTAAAACCATAATGCATACCCCAGAGACTTATTTTCTGACATTGAGGTAATGAGTCATTGGAACAAATCACTATGTCTTTGGTGACTTCCCTGTCTCTGGATATTTTTAGATTAACATAGAGAAAAATAGGCGGGTAAATAAATAAATAAATGAGTACATATATGGACAGTGAAGTCTAGCATTTGAACTTTGAACAGCATTTCCCAGAACAGTGTCCTGTGTTTAGTAATATTGGGATATTCTGCCTATAAGATCTACAAATCTCAGCAAACACATTTTGTCAGTGTTAAAAGGGAAATAAAAGACACAGCATGCATTATGTAATTTTTTTCTTTTCCTTTTTTAGATTTATTGTCTAGAATAGACTTGGATGAACTAATGAAAAAAGATGAGCCACCACTTGAATTTCCTGATACTTTGGAAGGATTCGAGTACATTTTTAATGAAAGTAAGTCATACATGCTTTGTAAAGACAATACTTAGAATAATGTTGAGAGGTTATCAGAAGTTGAATTATACCTTGTAAGTCCCTGTTAAAATTTCATACTTTCCTGTTGGGAATAAAATTTTAAACTTCAGTGCTGATAGACTTGTAAATCTAAGACCTGTTTTTTATTTAATGCAATTTTCACAAAAATCTCTCATTTCATACAACATTGCAGAGTTGTGCTGGGCCTACTTTATGACTTCCTGTTTCTGTTAGAGAGATGTTGATACAAAAATTCTGAAAGTAATTTCTCTAGCATTTAAAAATCAGAATTAAACATTGGTCACTCATTTAAGGAATGTTTTACTTTGTGATTCATTTTTATGACTACAGAAGAAGTTGTTTTCCAGATAATAGTTTGTCCCAATTTTTCCATTAATACCAGTAGGAAAACACCTATGTATATTGATAGAAGAATAAGGAATGTGATAGACTGTCTCTTCTGGTGTGGAACATAATTTTGCATTGCAGCCAAGTGTGTGATGACTGCAAACAAGTACTTCCAGCTAGCTCAGTCTCTGTGTTAAATGACTTAGTATTTATAATTTCCAGTGCATGCATTTTAAAATCCAAGGGAGAAATGAGCCCCTGAACTGAAGTAATACCAGACTGCAGGAAGTGACTCTTTCAGGATTGTTTAAAACCTGTAGAACAAATGGGAATGTTTACAATTTTACTTCTTTAGAGCGCCTGCTCTGTGAACAGGAACTTTAGTTTCCAAATCTGCCTGTTTTACATCTTCCACTTTTAAAGAAAAAAAAAAAAAAAAAAAAAAAAAAAGGAGTTTTTCTTTAAATGATAGTCATTTATGCAACACTTAGCTTTTTAATACCCTGATGGCTTTCACAGGAAAGTACTTAGAGACTAAAAGTGTCATGAAAGTGATGCTCTTTCTTTGATGGAAGGAGTTCAGCTCTGTCACTTTTCAGCTCCTTATTTTTAGATCTGCATGGTGTCTACTGTCTTCCTTACTGACTTCAGAGTTAATAGTTCATATGTGGCTGATAAAAAGGGCTTGAAATTTGAATTTTGGGGAATGAATTATGTTACTGAATACTCCATTACTAACCTCACAGCCTGAGTGATTCCCATAGAATGGAGGAAAACCTATTACATATGCTAAGGGTCAGCAAAGCAAAAAAGTCGCAATTTTGCTTCTGTACATTTAATTCAAATGTTCAGTCATGTATTTTTGTGTCCTAATCATGCTTCTTTTTATGGTGGAAAAGTACAGAAGTTTTTTGCCAGATTATTTAAATCTGAATAAGGCAGAGGTTCCAGAAAGTCTAAGAAAACATATAGCAGATATTTGTTACTTGTGGCAAGAGCCAGTTGATGTACTGTTGAATGGCATATTTGAAGAGTATGTATCTGAGAAGAACCTGCTGAAAGTAGAGTTATGATGAAAAATGTGAGAAGGAGGATGTTTGAACCCAACACAGGGATAGGGAACTGTGGAGAAATACTTCCTTGGGATCTAGTACATGAGGTCAGGCAGGTCTGGAAAAAAGTTAAATCAGCAGACAAACATAACTATAATAGACATCAGACCTTAAATAATTTATTTAAAGGATCAGGAATCAAAGTGTAAAAGTTCTGTAAATACATTGACCAAGCAATTTCCTTCTATTCCAGAGGAAACGTTATGGAGAAACCTTTCTTTCATCATGCAGACATTTCAGCATTCAAACTTTACTTGAACATATCCCTGTTTTTAATGTTTCAGCTGATATACTGAGTTTTGTAATGCTCTGAGATCATAACTTGTATACTGTCTGATAGGCTGAAACATTGTTGGTAAAATTCTTGGTTTTGTACTTGGCTTCCTACTGGTTGCCATTTTATTATTATCGTTGTTTTAATACAGTCCATGTCTTCACCAGTGGTTGAGTATGCTGTCATCTTTGGTTATTAACAAGGCCAACTACAGTAAGTTATAATGGCATGTAAGAGTAGCACGTGGTTTTGCTATGCACAGACATTCTGCTTTATTCTACGGTTGTAATCTCAGAATACCCTAAATCTAGGAAGTCTTACTTGATTTCACTATGCCTTGGTGTTAAGATATTTTCTCTAACTGTGGACATGATTCTTTTCAGATTAGCTTTGAAAGTTGTTAGGCTTGAAGATAAATCTTTCCCTTGCTTCCAGCTTCCAGCCCCTTTTGTATTTGCATTTCTTTACAATGCAGTTAGTTTTGAAGTAGAGGATTTGTAGCTACGATTTGGTCACCTGCAGATCAAATATTAACTAATATTTGCATTTCACTGTTAATTCATGACAGTTGGGACATAAATATGTCTTGTGAAGCAGTTTGACATTTGATATCTGTATGCAATTTCACTTTCATAATTTCTGTTTAGCTTAATCTAGCAGTATATACCATAAAATGGGAATGCATTTTTTTATGCTACCATAGTTTTCTGTTAAAAAGCCTATAACCAGAAATGAGGAGGAATTTGTAATAGCTTGATTTTTAGATGTAGACCTCTTTTAAAATTTTCAGCAATTGAATGTGTCTTACTTTTAGTGAAGAAATATATTAACTGTAATGTTTCTGTTTCTTTTACAGAAGGACAATTAAGACACATTAAAACTGGAGAGCCGTTTGTTTTTAATTATCGTGAAGATTTGCATAGATGGAACCAGAAGCGCTATGAAGCTCTTGGAGAGGTACATAATTTGTCTGTGTGCATGCATGTATATATATCTATGTATATAGGTATGTGTGTGTATATATATGTGTATGTGTATATATATATAGGTATGTATGTGGATGTATGTCTATATATGTGTGTGTTCATGTCCTATGGGTTTTGTTTTGTTTCCCTGTAGAAGTGATACTTTTACGTAAATAAAGTTTTAGTGAGGCTTCAGTCATTTAACAAAAGATATTTCAAGATATACTGCATATTAATGCCCTAACAGTCATTTCTTTTATTTGCTATATAACTTAGGGTGTGTTTTAGATCACTGTTTGACTTAAATGTATGTTCATAACAGAATATCATCTACCTACGTAAGTCAGAAAATTATATAGTGCAGTATTTTCTTTAACCTTGGTCACCTCATGGATTACAAAACTGTGACATTTTACTTTTTGGCTGAAAATAAATACATTGGTTGACTTTCTCATGTTACCAGGAAATACCAGGGACCAGTAAATAAATACACTGTTGGCGTATTACATATTTGGATGCTACTGGTACTTCCTAGGCAGTTCAGCCCCCCATAGCTACCTGCTCACTCCTCACTGTGGGATAGGGAGGGAATCAGAAGTGTAAAAGTGAAAAATTCACAGGCTGAGTTACAGTTTAATAGGTAAAGTAAAAGCTGTGCACACAAGCTGTGAACACAATAAGAAATCAATTCACTTCTTTACATCAGCTGCCAGATGTATAGCCATCTGCAGGAAAACAGGGCTTGTTCATGCATAATGGTGCCTTAGGAAGACAAGTGCCTTATCCATACAATCCTGGAATGGGTTTGGGTTGGAAGAGATCTTAAATGTCATCTAGTTCCAACCCCCTGTTGTAGGTAGGGACACCCTCTACTACATGAGGTTACTTGGAGCCCTGACCTTGAAGGCTGACAGGGGCATCCTCAGCTTCTCTGGGCTAAGTCTTCCAGTGCCTCACCATCCTCACATTTAAGAATTTCTTCCCAACACCTAATCTAAACCTACTCACTTTTGCTAGGTTTGGCGCTATTGCCCTTTGTCCTGTCGCTCCACGTTCTTGTCAATAGTCCCTCTCCAGTTCTCTTGTGGCCCCTTTACTGGAAGATGCTGTAATGTCTCCCTGGAGCCTTCTCTTTGCTGGGTTGAACAACCCAAACTCGCTCAGCCTGTGTTCAGAGGAGAGGTGCTCCAGCACTCTGGAGGTGCTCTGTGCTTGCTTGCTCAGCCAGTTTCATTTCATTCTGGGCTCTCTGCTAAATGTGCTGCAGCTGCCCAGCTGTTCATCCTGCCAGAGCTTCGTTACCAGGGACTGATGAAGCTTGCTCTTTATCTTCTCCTCCTCATACCTGCAAGAACTGTGGCTGGCAGTAGACAGTGGGTGAGGCTACTGCAGGTGCTTCTCATCTCTTTTCACTTTGTATACTTTTCAAAAAAAATGGATAGTGCTATGTGTAGACACAGAATGTCATGTCTACATAGTCCAAGTTACTTGATACACATTTCTTCTGAGAGGAAGTACTGTTGCATGGCCTGTGTGTATGGAGGTTTGTGTGTCTGCATTGTTCAAATATTCCCATTTTCCAGATACGTGAATTGGACAAGCAGGACTCTAAAGATCAGTATGCAGTTCCCGTGCCACCACACTTTCCTATGCATATTTGGAAATACACAGCAAATTTCACATTCTGTGCATCTGGAAAGTGTGTGAAAATAGCTTCAACCCACAGTTCAACTTCTGTTGATTCTTCAACTTCTTGTGATTTTTTGGTGTACTTTTTCTGAGAGTGGGGATCTTATATTTGTGACCTGTGTTGTGCATTTTGCCTTAGTTAAAGTTATTCTCCATGTTCCAGTTTGAATGATCTTTGAAAATGCACTTCATTTATATTGGTAGGTAAAAGTCAAGGAAGGCTTAAGGTCAGGTATCTGCCAGAGAATTGTTCTAAGTTGTCTGTTTTATGTTTTTAGAGAAAAAAACTCAACTGTGTTTCAGTCTATTTCTACTAGGTGCATGGTACCACATAGCTGTTCCAACAAGCCATAAATTTATAGCTGTTCCATTGCCTGGTATGGATGTAGTTATTTGGGAACACAGGATATGCTGATCCTTTGCATTTATTCACATAACTAAAACCTTGTTTTGTGACATAAATTAGTGAGTCACTGATGCAAACGTTAAATAGTACCAGAGTGCTGTATCACGCTCTTATGAGCTGTTTTGTAGTCTAAGGTGAAGATGTGTTTAGCAAACTGTGATAGCTTAAGGAGCAGTCCCTCTAATGAATTGTAAAGTGGTGTAGTAAAATCTGGCCATAGGCCTTTGCTTTGAAACATCATCCTTTGGTTGTAGGAGTTCTTTAATGTGCATTTAGGGTTCAGTTATGTAGCTGGTCATCCAGTGAGATGATGAAGTAGTGTATCACTGAACAAAATTGTTTTATGTATTCAGTGTTTTCATTGTTAGCTCAATCATTGCATGCTGTTTTTTTAATTTTTAAAGGATATATACATCCTGCACAAGACAACATTTTTTACTGCGCATATATATATATATATACTCATACACACACACATATATATGTGTATGTATGTTGCGGGCTGTTTTTAATGTGTTTTACTAATTTTAAGAAATGAGTGTATTCCCTGGCCTTATGGTACCAGCATAATTCTCTCTTTACTGGAGAATTAATAAATTTCAGTTTGGCTATCCATGGGGGTTTTTTGCTGATAAAAATCATGAATATACTATCTGTGATGTTCTGCTGTTTTTCTGATTGTGTGGAAATTGATTCTTGAAAAATCAAAATGGTTTGCCTACGTCTCCTCTCCTTACATCTCTTTATTCTTCATTCACTGATCAGTTATTTCAGGCACACAATTTTTTCTGCAGCCTTTTGATATGTGTTGTTAATAGATAATTTAGTGAACTCTTCATAGTTTTGTGATTCTGGTTCAGTCATTGCTATTGTGGCATTGAATTTTGTAGAGAGCCTCTCCATTTGCTTTTTAAAAATTAAAATGGCAACAGAAGTGCATAGAACATAGTGTTGCAGCTGCTTCTAACTGACGATTAAGCCATGTGGCAAGTTTGAAGTAGGACGGAGAAAAATTTTGTGACAACAGTTTAGTTGTTGCAGACATACCATTCCAGTTCAAGCTCTCGTTTTAATTTTTTTTTTCTAGCTTTGAGTTACAAAGATTTGGATTCAAGATTAAACTCCAGATTAGACTCATGTGATATGTGTCTCCTTGCATTTTAAGTAGATGTGTGTGCTTGTTATTTGTACTGCATTTGCAGCTGATGACTACTGAAATTGTAAACAGTCAGCTTCGGCCCCTGCCTTATCATTACATTGAAATTAGCTGGAATTACAAAGAAAGTAGTACTAATATCTGTTGCTGAGACTTTACCTTTGATTTTGCCAGTCACGTAGGTTGTGTTGATAATGAGATTTTGCATGAAAAAGTGTATGTTGACTTTCTCCTTCCTTATTCATGTATTATCCAGAGTATCCCTAGTATCAGAAGGCAGATATTGTCTGTCGCTTTGCATGTATCCTACAGCCTAAAGGCAGTTATGATTTGTTGATTACTTGGAGGCCATTGAACACTGGCATTAATATTTTTGGGAGTGCCATCATTGATGAAGAGACTTTTGCCTGTATTAACAGTTTACTTCTCTACCAATGTCTTGCAAAATTCAAAGAGGATTTGTAAATATGTAGATTATAATGTGGACCATGACATGAATGTCTCTGCTGTGATCCTATTCCAAGTTAATGCCATGTCTTGTAATTGCAGCCTATCTGACCTGCAGAAGTCTGTAGGCACGTAGCAAAAGAATTGAGATGGTTGTTTTGCAGTCACCATAGTATAATATTTTGTATTTATAGAATAGATATGTAAAGCAAAGAAATAGAACACTTAAATCAGAGATTCCCGGTTTCATGTATGTTGAGATACAGTTAATTTTATGACATCAGAAAAGTCTTATGTCCCTAAATAAACTGTTTTAAAGAATGTTCACAGAATGTTAGATCCAGCTCATCACAAAGTAGATTGCCATCAAGGTTAATATTTAAGTAGTGTGAGTGGGGTAAGTATGTAGAATTATGACCTTGACAACACATAAATAAGATGGCTAAGTAGTAAAATTGGGGGGTTTTTTTCCAGATCCCCTTTAAGTTATAGAACAGCTTGGTCTCAACATGATTTAAAAAATAAGCGTTNCCTGCTACTAATTTCCTCCTTGGTTGCAAATATCATTACTTGTTTTGATGACTGAGAGGCTATTTACATAGCACAAATGAAAGCATAGAGCAGCAGAAGAGGACATGTAAGTTAATGAAGAAGGAAGCATTAAGTAGTCTGCATTTGAAAGGGTAGCTTCTTGAATGAATAACCCAAAATCTGATGATAGGCTGCACGTGCACCTGATAGTACTTAAGGTCCAATCTTGCAGCCAAAGCTCATGTGAATAAACTCAATAGGTCTGATCTTGTGAATAAGGGCTGCAGGATCAAGTTTCAAATAAAATGTGCAGATGATTAGTAGAAATCCTTACACTCTGTTTCAGTTTCTTTGCATTTTATCATTGAGCATTCTAGATTTTCTCTGGCTAGCAATGCTTTAATACAATATAAAGTACATGCTGCACACCATGGATCAAGCAAAATGGTTTGTGCACCTTGACTTCTTATAATGTATTTGCTGTTGGTTATTTGGTGATTGGAAAAATTCTTCTTACTGAGTCAATGAAATAAATTTATAGTGATATAATGTATCGTTGTATTCATGAGCATTTGCCTTTATGGAATGCCTGCTTGTCTTGGGCTATTGAAGAGGTTTTTCTGTTCAGAGGGGATGTGCCATGTAACAGGTAACAGGTGTTAGAGGTGGAGCTTGTGTGAATTGAATTTTTTCGGTGTCTTGTATTACAGTCAAATAAGGGTGAACTTCCATGGATGCAGCAAAAGGGCCTAGTATAACTCTTTTTAACTCATGTTTCAGAGGGAGAGTGTAAGCATTTAATTCAAATATCTCCCCCATTTTTATTTTTGAAAGTGGTTACTTTCTGTTTTGTGTGAGCCTCTTTGATAGTACTATTTCTCTGCAATTTATTCCCCATTTTGGTGGTTTAGGAGTGGTAGTCTCCAGTTCAGTGCTCCCTCTGAGGCACTCCAGACTGTGTGCTGCTTCTTTCCTTCCCCTTCCCTCTCTTCCTTCCCCTGTGATAGGATGGAGAGGAAAATTGGAGGCAAAAAAAGTAAAGATCATGGATTGAGATAAAAACTATTTGCTGAAAACAGCAGTGAGATAAGAAAACTAACAGAAACAGCAAAAATAATAATAGCAAGAATGAAAATAATAATAGCAAGAATGTACAAGAGCAAGAAGTGATTTTCATGCAAAAGGCTCACCATGGAGGTCTGACCCATGCAGCCAGGCTGCCTCGCTCCAGGAGTAAGCCCTTCCCTCTTTGTGGAAAATAACAGGGAGCTGCAGAACAACCTTCGGGTCCTAGCAATGCCACTGCTCTGGCTGCTGCAGAAATGAACCCTGTCTTGGCTGGAATCAGGACACCCATCTACGAGTGAACATTGCAGAAGGCTTTTTGCTTTAGCAAAATTTTACAGTGAAGTCAATGTCACAAAAAGATTTAGAATTACACCTCTTCTGCAGGTGCACATAACATTTCCCTATCTATCTCCATTACTCATGAAATGTACTCAGGTCCTTAAACAAAAACAATCCCACTAATGGATTTGCCTTTGTTGGAGGCAGAACTAATTCAAACTGTCGCCCCTAACAGACTCCTCATATGTACAATAGTAACTCTGTCCCTTCTGTGGTACATGGGCGTTTTAATTGGACAGGGCCAGCTAGACTGGAACCTGTAGTGTTAACTAACCAGGTAGTCTTCAAATAAATATAGATCCCAGTGTTTGAAGTTCCCACCACCCATTGCTTTCAATGTAGTTTTAACAATCCATTGTTTCATTCAGCTTTGCCAGAGACTGGTGCATGACAGGGAATATGATACCTACTGAATACTCTCTAGCCCTGGTGTCTATGAGGCTATTTTTGAAATCAGTCCCATTGTACTGATGCCTTTTCCTGGTCTTAAAAAATTGAGAGCCAGACAGGGTTAAGGGATAAGCGATTTTACTTCAGTATTTTAGTAAGGATGCTTATGGTGCACATTTTTGCCAAAGCAGGATGTGTTGCAATGCACTCACACGATAGATCGTCTATACAGTTTATAGACCTTACAAATTAGCATATCTAACAAGGATACCCCAATGGGAATCCTGGATGAATGGCATGATATCTCCCCATTTGAGGAATTCCCCACTGGATGGGCCAAATCTCTGGTTTACTGGATATGTTCTAGAGCAGACCTTGGTTTCTCAAGATGGGATAGGGTTTCCCAGCCTCCTACTATGAGGCCTCTAGGGTGTTTGGTCTCCTTGCCTAACAAAATACTAGGGCTATGCTAAGTTATCAGACTTGGGGAATGACAAGTATTGATGCTAATAATACTGAGGATACATAAAAGTTATATAAAAGGTAGATAAAAGAAAAGGCAAGAAATCATCTTGGCATCAGTACAGATCTGTTTTTTCTGGGGTGCCATGTTGTCACAGGACTTGCTTTTTGAGCTGCAAGGTAATATTCCAGGCAGTGGTGGGAGACACAGGGCACATCTCCAGTGGTTCTTTACAGCACTGTCAGCACGTAGGGCCTGCCTTGGCGGGTTTGTGGGAGTGTAATGTAATTAACCTGCCAAACCCATGGTGTTTGTATTTCAACCATCATCCACCACACCGCAGGAGCTGTACCTGCTTGGCCTGCTTGATCACAGTGCATGTTTCAGTTCTGGATTACCTGGGAAACAGTGTCCATCGTTAAATTCACCCCAAAGTTAAACCACAAGCCCATCTGTATTGTTACATCTTTTCCCTGATGGCCTGAGGCATCATGGGCCCACGGACCAGCAATAATTCACCCTTATGCTGCCAGTCCAGGTCCACCTGAGACACTTTAATCTTGGCAGCCCAATCCACCTGTCCATTCTTAAAATGCTCTTCAGTAGCCCAGCTCCTGGATGAGTGGGCATCTACTCAATCTTTTATAGCCAGCTTCTCTGCCTGGCCCATGAACCTCACCACAGTTCATCAGCCCAAATGGGTTTACCTCTGTCCGACTACTAGTTGGTCTTTTTCCATTGGTCCAGCCACCCCTGCAATGCGTTTACTGTCATCCACAAGTCAGTGTAGAGGTAGTACACTGATATTTCTTTCATTCAGTGGTATCTAAAGCC
>VXBB01003034.1:26045-51546 GCA_013399915.1 Illadopsis cleaveri | reverse complement strand
GAACATTTCATCTTTCTTGAAGATATCTTCCTACCATTGTATTCAGAACTAGAACCAAAGTAGGATGAGTTGAGACATTCCCTGTCTCCAGACTGGGTGGAATGGGGAGCTCGTGTTCATTCCCACTGCCATCTGTAGGATGAGGGTTGCCGCTGTGGCTGCTGATATCAAATTTGCAAGAGCATGGTGTGCTCCAGCTGTCATCTGCCTTGTAGAGACAAGTACTAGTGGTGCAGGTCCCTGTGATCCTGACTGCCAAGAGTATCTCACAGAACCCCACGGTCACTGTGAGCACTGGAGTTATTAAGCACTGCAGTCAGTAGTAGTCACAAATTAGGAATAGTCACAAATAGAAAGCTGGATAGTTCTGTAACAAAGGTTCATGTTTTTGTATCAACCCCTCAAGATGGTCCCACCAACAAGACAAGATGGTTGGTTTGGGGTTGTAGTTGCTGGTGGTAATCTGTTCTGAGAGTTGAGAGGAAAGCAGTGCTCCTGGTACCTGGATTTGCAGGTTTTAATCTGTTTATGATTCAAAACCAGTTGCTGGTAAAATAAAAAAATAATTATGTAAAAAAAATGCATTAAAGTAATAACCAATTCATAAACAAATTTGTGTGAACTTCAGTATTGTTTTGGTGTTGCAATTCTATGTATTTCGGTACTTGAAGGCTTGTCTGTAATGGTGAGATGAGTCACTGTCCTGTGTCGCTCTGCCCCTGTCTCCTCCATAGCTGTGTGTGGGACACTGTGCCCATCTGTAACTCTGAAAAGCTTGGGGTTTTATTTAAAACAAGCCATCAACCCCACAGAAGAACCCCCCAAAGCATCAACAAAAAAACCTCTTGCAAAAGATTAGCCATATTTTTAGGCTGCATAATCTCTGAGTGATTCTAAGGAGCTGTGCAGACTTCCACCTGGAAGTCAACTCCCCTGTGTCAAAGGCTGCCTTTGGAAGCTGGACCAGTATTATGGCCAGTATTGTAGCTCTTCTGGAGAAATGACTGATCCCAGCTTTGACTCCCATGTCCTGAGACATAAATAAGCTTTCCTGAGTCTTGGGAGCTCTTTTTGGTGGATTGAGTATCTTCCCCACACCTGAGAGACTGGAAAGAGCCCAAAATAAGAAAACTCATAAAGCAGAACTAACAGGTGAAGGCAAAACCAAACCAACTAGCGCAGTGAAGGAAATTGCTCAGCACCTTACACAGCCAAAAAAAATGCCCAGCCAGTCTCTGAACAGCCCCCACCTTAGTAACTAAAACCCCCACCTTCCTCCTCTACTCTAGCTTTTGTTGCTGAGCATGATACTGTACACAGATATTTGTGTTCTGGTCAGATTCTTTTTGCTGACACCATTGTTGAACTTCTCAAAGTAAAGGGGATGAAGTTTGACAGAGCCCTAAGAGAGTCCAACTACAAGAGTCTTTCTTCTGATCTTAAGGCTGGGCAACAGCCCACATCATAACAGCATTATGGCTCTCAGCATGCTTTCTTAACCTCAAACTGTGTCCTGTAGTTTTCCTGCTCTTCTAGAACTTGCACAGCACTTAGATGAACTTAAAAAATTATTTTGTATGTGGCCAGTAATTTAAATAGAAGTAGAAAGCAAGCCTTCAAGAGTGTCTTGGTATAGGATTTAATGCTTGTCGCAAACTAATAATTTAATGGCATTGCGCATAATAATTTACATAGTGCTATTGATTTTTTTTCAAACCTATCTACTAGCTGCAAAGCTCAAATTCCAAAAGGTCATTAGACATGGAAGATTTAAATATTTTTCAATACTAATTAGGCTTTTGTACATGTACCATTTTCAAGCAACTTTACGTATTTTAATCTGCTATTTAATATGTTGGAGTTGACATCTGGCACTTCCAACTTTTTTTATTGATCTTACTTTTGAGCAGATGGACATCTGTCAGTGATTTTTAACTTAGACTGAGCAATAATCAAATTATATTTAAACCAAAGTCCTTGCTGAACCCCACCAAATCTTACCCCCACGTACTGTCCCGTGTTTCTGATGGGCTTGCAGAGATGGGGCACTCTCAGAAAACACTAGGGCAATATTACACCAGTTGTTTTTTGTTAGATAGTTTAGGTAACTTGGTTGGTTGATGCCTGTGGAACTGGACACAATAAAACACGTCATCAATAATCACTGAGGGGAAAAAAAGAGAAAGAAAAGATGTTTTCAAACCAGCGGAGACAGTTCTGAAACCAGCAGAGATGTGGCTTCTGTGGGTCTGCCTTGCTGTAGTCCTATAACAGTCACTGTTCTGTAAGTGGAATTACCAGACAGGGATTGTCCACTGTTTGTGTTCAATTCACAAACTGGCCACAGAGAGCTTGGAATCACAGTTGCTCTAGGTGATGGCACAATAACAAACACATTCACTGCTGAGATTGGGGTTTTTTTTAAATTTTTACCGTAGAGATTTAAACTTTCAACATTCTCACCAAGTAGTTAATAAAATCTTGACAATTACTTTTGAGATTCTGTGAAATAGGAGAATCACAGAATCATAGAACTTGATGAGTTGGAAGGAAGCTACAAGGATCACCGAGACCAGCTCCTGGCCCTGCACAGGACATCCAAGGAATCACACACACCATGTGTGATGTGAGAACGTCATCCAAACACTTTTTGAGCTCTGTGAGGCTGGTGCTGTGACCATTTCCCTGGGGAGCCTGCTCCACTGCTCAGTCACCCTCTGTGTGGAAAACCTTTTCCTCACATCCATCCTAAAGCTCCCCTGTCTCAGCTTCATGCCACTGCCCTGAGTCCTGTCACTGGTCATGAGAGTGCAGAGATCAGTGCCTGCCCCCCTGTTTCTCTATCACAAGGATGTTGAAGACCACAGTGAAGTCTCCCCTCAGTCTCACCTTCTCTAGGCTGAACAGCCAAGTGTCCTCANAGTCACTGTTCTGTAAGTGGAATTACCAGACAGGGATTGTCCACTGTTTGTGTTCAATTCACAAACTGGCCACAGAGAGCTTGGAATCACAGTTGCTCTAGGTGATGGCACAATAACAAACACATTCACTGCTGAGATTGGGGTTTTTTTTAAATTTTTACCGTAGAGATTTAAACTTTCAACATTCTCACCAAGTAGTTAATAAAATCTTGACAATTACTTTTGAGATTCTGTGAAATAGGAGAATCACAGAATCATAGAACTTGATGAGTTGGAAGGAAGCTACAAGGATCACCGAGACCAGCTCCTGGCCCTGCACAGGACATCCAAGGAATCACACACACCATGTGTGATGTGAGAACGTCATCCAAACACTTTTTGAGCTCTGTGAGGCTGGTGCTGTGACCATTTCCCTGGGGAGCCTGCTCCACTGCTCAGTCACCCTCTGTGTGGAAAACCTTTTCCTCACATCCATCCTAAAGCTCCCCTGTCTCAGCTTCATGCCACTGCCCTGAGTCCTGTCACTGGTCATGAGAGTGCAGAGATCAGTGCCTGCCCCCCTGTTTCTCTATCACAAGGATGTTGAAGACCACAGTGAAGTCTCCCCTCAGTCTCACCTTCTCTAGGCTGAACAGCCAAGTGTCCTCAGCTGCTCCTCCTATGGCTTCCCCTCCAGAAGAATAAGAAAGTACAAGCAATCTCAGTCATAGCTCTCTTTATATTTCCTTGTTATGTACGATGTCCTTTAAACTGTTACTATTTGTGAAAGTCAGTCTTTTCCCATGCAAAATAAAGGTGTAATACTCTTCTTCTGGTTCAAAATGCATTCCCACCAAAGTTTCTACGTAAAATCCATCAAATCATGCAGGTAAAGCTACTTCGTTGAAAAAAACCCTTCAAATTAGCAGTTAAAAAAAGAAAAACCAAAACCAAACAAACCCAAAACAAACAACTGACAATTATTATTGTCAGTATGTTAATATCCTCATTATGTTTAACCTTTCCCATTTTTGGAAGTTGCCTTACAAGGAATTGAGCTCCCTCATGCTGCTTTTACCAGCAGATGGCATTCTCGATGACCATGCTCACTGCTGTGCAGAATATTATCACATTCTGAAGTCCATATGAATACTTCTGTAATGTTTTTAGGTCTTAGGTCTTAATGTGAGACATATGTTTCTGTTTTTCTCTGAGATCTTGCTTGGAGTTTAAGTTTGAGAGACTTCAGCTCTGTTGACTGTGAAAGATTAATCCCTCAATGTGAAATAAGCTCAGCAAACTTCAGATCTCTGATTGACCATGAAGGGAAAGCTCATTCAGGTCAAGAATTTTCTCAGGTTGAAGACCACAGATAGTGATCATTTTATGAAAATGCAGAACATTAACTCTGCAGAGCTAGTAGGGAGAAAAACCAAGGTCATTACCCACAGCTAGATTTGTACATAAATTAACACATCTTTAGATACAGATGAGAAAATCAGCCTGACAGACAGATCATGTATTCTCTGTATTTTCTGGATATCTCCAATAGGCCTGAGCTTCTCCTGTTTAGAAGAAGCAACATAAACCACAGGCCTGGAGTAGTGCCTCTCTCTCTCTCAGAGCACTGCATGGAATAAAATACCTGAGACCTAAGCAAGTAGAGTCTGACTCACTTGTCAAGTTTAGTGTATGTCAGGTTTTTTCCCTGTCTCAGTCTGTGCCATGACTGTCTGTTAGGAATATAGGAGTACAGTCGCAGGTAGTTTGACAAAGCGAATCAGCATTGTCTGTCTAAAAATACTTGTAAGTGTTTGTACAAGTTAAGTCCCAGTGTGGCATTTTTCCTTTCTCCGAGATGGGAAAAAAAGGGAAATCACAGCTTTCTAAGTGACTGTAGAACACATGTTATATCAGAAACCAAGAGACCTGAAGTTTACTTCTTAATTTTGTCTCTGAACTATGTAAAGACTGACTGTGACAGTCATAGTCAGATGGCTGTGGACAACCCATGGTTTGGATTATTCAATTGCAGTAATGTAATGGCATTTAATTCTTTTTGTCTTGCTTCAGCTCTCCATCAAGGCCAAGTGTGGCAGTAGGGAATCTAATGTCAGTGATTTATGCAGTATGGTCTTCATTAAAATTCAAAATGAGGCCACCAACTTTCTATAAGTAAGCTAGCAAGAAACTAGCCAGATATTAATGTACACACTAAAGGGATCACTCAAATTGATTTGAAAATAACAGTAATAGTGATGAAAATCTGAGATTAGCTATTTGTTAAATTGTGTAGTTCCTTCAGATTTCTGAGTTATGTTAAGAAAAGGAACACATGAGGACCGTTTTAATAAACAACACCTGCATACATCTGCATGGGCAAAATCTCTTCATATATGCAAATACTGGTAAATGAACAATCAAATACTTTTCATCTCATTTAATTGTGATGGAGTAGCAGGGCTCTTGACACTTACTGAAAGCAACTGTTTGTTACCATTCATTTAAAAAAGGACACAACCAAACAACAAAAAACCAGAAAATGCCCAAAACCATAGACAGCAGCTTGTCTTATTGTGATTACTAAAACACTTTGACAAATTCGGCTTGGAACGAGTGTAAATTAAGAGGAATTTTACTGAGACAGGTCTCTCCAGATCTACCCTGTTACATGTTAAGGCAGCTGTTGAAGAGTTGCAATTTGTAGATCTTCAGAGAGTTTGAGGGAAATGGCTGTGGGAACTATGGTTTGTAGCAGGTTTCTACATATGATAACATGCAACACTGCTGGGTTGCTGTGACACCAGTTAAAGTATAGCAGTTCTCTTCTATGGTATCCTTGCACGTCTGCATGGTGCTGGAGCTGGCAATAAATTGACTTCTTTGGACTTAAACCTCTGTAGGAAGCTGAGTGTCTCTACAAAATGCGTGAGCCAAGCTGGTGAAATACTGCCTGCCATCTCTAACAAAGCTACTTGTCAAGTGGGAGTGAAATGGTTTTAAGTGCTGCCACGTGGCTGTGGAAGTGTGTGTTTTTGTGATGGCTAAAACATTTTTACCAGTCCTAAATCCAGGAATTCTTATAAGGTAAAAGTTAAAATATCATGGGGAAATTAAGTAAATGACATTTTGATTACCCCTCTGAGTTTGGATTAATGATTGACACAACCTTCAAATCCTGAGGAAAGAGAAGTGGCAACGAGTTGTCTTTTGCCTTTTGTCACCTCTGTTGAGCCATCCCCTCCCCTCTGCATGCCTGCTTATCTCATGGCTTCGGGTTAATTAGAAGAATTTGAGGCTGAGGATGTGGAAGGGAATTTAAATTGCATTTGTATGGATTACGATCTGGTGGAGCTCATTAGCATGCAGGCACAGTTCCTTTCTGCCTCCCTGCCCAGAGCTTGTAACTTCCAGGCATTTCCACACTCCCTCAGATCTGGTGTGCCTTATGGGCCTGGCCTGCATTTTCATATTAGCACAGTTTTAATTAGGCAAGGAGAGATTGCTGTGATTCCAGAACAATCTGTGGTTATGATAGATCAATATTTATTACAGAGATTTTTATTTTTTCAAATAAATGTCTGCTCTGTTGGACAGGTTTGCTCATTCAGAGGCCCTAGAGCCATTTAAGAAACAATTAAATCCTCTCTGGTGTGAAGTGGAATATTAAAAAGGATTAACACTGGCTGACCATGTATTCTCTCTAGTTTCATCTGCATTCCTCTGCTTTGCTATTCTTATCTGATATGCAGGTTCTATGGATGCAGTTGGGTTCAGGGGCTGCTGCCTTTCCTTGCAGCACTGCAGAGCCTAGTGAGAGGATGTCAAATGGTTCAGAGCATTGGCTAAAAACTGTCAAGCCCAAATGTAAATATGTAATTGTAGAGTGATTTGCAAGCACTGTGCTGGGAAGAAATTTCTGTAGCATAATTCCATTAAATTTATTATGATTATCCAGGTTTGATGTGGAAGGTGAGTGTGACATAGTCAACAATTGTGTGAGTGGCTGGGTGTGCAGAGGCCATCCGATAAATGCCACATGGGGAGAGCTTGCATGACCAGGTCATTGTTCATTTTCTTTTCATGATTTTTCTTCTCAAATTAATTATAGTGTTTTCTACAAGGGAAGTAGTTTTCCCTTTTGGGAGCGTATTAGAACAATGTGCAAATTCTGCTCATTTATGAACATTCAGAAAGGTCTAGGTCTTGAAACACAAGCCATAAATCAAAACCTTTTAGCAAAAAAAGTCAAACTGAAAGACTTAAAGTTCAGTGCATTTTCCTTATGTATGGGTTTATTTAATGTATGTTTGTAATGCTCTGTATTAGAAATATTTCTGGTTTTAAATTTGCATTTCTCACATTAATGAGTTATGAACTACACAGTAATGTAACTTTGTGGAAGCGTAGCCATTTCCAAAAAATACAGTAAAGATCATAAAGCTAGAAAGTATGTTCAAACTGGCAGAGACATCGGATTTGACTAGTACAGCATACGTGAATCTCTCTTTTCTTTGAAATATAAACTGAATTTGTAGTAAATCTTGTGTGTAAAATTTTTCCTTTTGGAAATATGTCAGAAATTTGCACTTGATCCCAATGCAGGCAAGGTCAACACTTCCACTGTTTATTTCCCTTCTCCATAGGTAAGTACTTTTGTCTTAAGCTAAGGAAGAATACTTGTGCACCTCTACAACTTAGAACTATCATCTGTCATAGGTCCATTCACTGACCTTTTAGTGTAACTCCCTTAGAAAATTAAGTGTGCCAAACTTAAAATGTGTTGTGGTTCCTATGGAAAAAATTAAAATACTTCAACTCTGCCTATAATACACAGAGCCAGAAACTTCCAGTGGAAATCTAATGGCAACATTTATATTTCTTTAGTCAAGAGAAAATATTAAAAGTCATGAGATTTCTATTGCCCAAGAAGAAAACAGGAGAAAATACTGTGTTGTATTTCTTTTGGGAAAAATGCAACTATGTTGTTACTGTGTTCCTTAAGCATGCCCCGTGTTGTTTTTTCTGAATGATGATGGTGATTCTAAAAGTGCACTTGAATCGTGTTCATTTAATAGTGAGAAGGTGAAATGTCTCACCAGTGCCAACACTTTGTCATTGTAATGAAGTACAGTTCACAAGTCCCTGTAATCACACAGCCTGTGTGCAATCAGCAGGATTTCTAAAGGGAGTCTATCACATCTAAAATAAAACTTTCTTCATCGCACAGTCTTAATTTCACCTAACATTTTGCCAGCCAGGGCACAAACTTCCTGCAGAAAGCAGGACAGTATCCCTGGTCTCCTTCAGACTAAAGAAGGTGGAAAATTAAGTTATTATAAATCTGCTTCTAATTATGTTAATTATTACATCATGTAGATGAACCTGCTGTAGATCTTAGATATTTCTTTTATTGTTTTAGCAATTTGCTCTATTTGTAATGCATGAAAAATGTTTTTGATAACCCATGTTGATCATACTTGCTAATGAACCAATGCCTACAATTATTGCACTTAAGCATATATCTTCAGAACATACAATGTTAGAGGGTTGCTAATGAGCTCAACAGTAGTTGAAGACACTAATTAATTTAATCAGGGTTATTTTGCCTGCCAAAGTACAGGAGGATGGATGCTGCTACTGGAAAATGCTGGAACATTTAACCTGTGGCTGTGTATTTAAGGAAAAAAATTGTTTGTCAGTGTGTTTCAGAAACACTGGTAATGCAAAATGTTTTCTTAGTTATAAAGGCAGTAGATATTTAGTACCTTACTCAGATCAATTTATTATGAAGCAGCATGACACTTTGTGCTGTGAATCTTAATAATGCCCAGAGGCCTTCACATGAAAATTGCTCATTTAATTTTCACTGGATTACTTTTCTCATTTAAACAGCAATAAAATAATGTGAAGTTAAGTGCAGAGCTCAAATAACTTACAAGGGTCCTTTCCCAATATTCTTAACCTAATTTTGAAACACTAATCTTTTTGAAATGTAGTTTCACATGTCAAAGGTAAATTTAATTTTATTTTTTGTGGACCTTATGTGGAATGCCGATTGTTATTAAATCTCTTAGTCCAGCCAGAGCAGTGTCCTTACCACCAAAGCATACAGGATGTTTTTTAAAGGAAAATTTCTGTCAATCCAGCAGCTTGAAAGAAAGAGGGCAATAATCACAACTTGCACTATGTCAGTGATATCCAATGTCAAAAAAAAAGGGACCAGAATAACACTGGTTGGAAACCAGACACGTAAAAGATGTACTTTGTCATTGAGATGGATATTGCTAATGGAATTGCCTGTGAGAGCCTTGTCTGCCAGGAAATGAATAGATCAGCTCCAGCACAGCCTCTCAGGCAGAGCAGGAGTGATGTGTTAGTGACAGCAGTTCTCAGGGGAGGAACCATAGAGGCTGAGGAATATATGAAGAGGGAGATCAGTGGTAAACAGACAGACTAGATGGCTTTTACTCACCTTCTGTGCAATCTCTGGGTGTCCCCTCTGGCTATAAAAGAATAAAATGGCAGAAATTTACTGTCATATCATTCGCTTCTACATGGGCTGAAAGAATGTCCTTGAGTTCCTTGAGGTTTAATTATGTGCAGTTTTTGTGGCTGCTGCTGGAAGAGGCCCTGCAGAGGGGAGGGAGGCTTTTTTTATTATTTTTTTCCTTTTTCTTCCCCTTCATTTTCAGCCCTTAAGTGTGCTCTTTCCTTCAAAAATGCACCCAGGCACCAATCCATGGGGCTGGAGCTGTGGTGTGCTCATACCTTCTGACAGGATCTCATTGAAGGAGATCCCATCCCCTAAGATGGGGATGGCCAGAGACCCCTCAATTTTCACAGCTACCAGCTTCTTTCTTGCTCTCTCAGTCATAGGTACAGTAAAGAGAAGCCAAAGCAGACACAGGCATTAAAATGAGAGCCAAGTTTCCCCACTACTCTTCTGTGTTTTCTGATTATTGTCAAGGTAAGCCTGCAAGAAAAGAATCACTGAAAAGAATCACTCCAGAATCACTGTGGATGTTGCAAAAAAGGCTTGGATTTGTTTCCTGTGCAACTTTGTTTTGAGATGGCTTTTAAAACAAGACCGCCCCAAAGTGCTGGACCTGGAACATTCATCCACCCTTCAGCCAGCCCTGAAGAGAACGGGTCTAATGCTGACTGAGAGGAGGAGAAGCAGGTGATGTGGGAGACTTCACCTAAAAAGATAAAGGAAACTTTCTTTTCCCTGGTGTTGCTCAAAGGCTCACTGAGTTGGCTTTATTCATTACTAGAAAAAATGTTTTATTGGTTATATCAAAATGCAGTGCAACTAGTATTGCCTTAATTTTATTTCTTTTATTTTTTTAAACCAGTAAAAAAATTCAATCTAGACTCATTCAAAAATCATTCTAGATTCAATCAAAGCCCATTATTTTCTTATATCAGCCCAAAGGAAATTTTGCTATCTCCAAAGTAATACATTTTTTTCCCGCAGACAACTCTTATTAATAGCTTATGCTGAAATTCAGACTTAGCTTTTGTGTTCCCATGAAAAGAAAAAAGTGCATTATGTACTTCATTTTACATGTACTCTTCAAACATCACTTTGAGGTTAATCAGTACTAAAGGAGAATATGTGCAAATCTTGAACCTTTAAAATTTTACCAGGTTAACGGCTCTTCACGAGTCAGACAACCTGTTCAGATCAGTCATCAGCAAAAAAAATATTTGAGGATGGAGAGAGGTTCATCATTATTTTGCTTCTTTATAGTTGGGTTTATGGGTTTTTTTGTTGTCTTGTTCCTTTGTTTACGTCTCCCTTCTACGGTGTGTACCTGATAACTGGGGATAAATTGCAGCAAATCTTGACATGGTCACATGCTTCAGAACATTAAATAGTCTGTTTAATTACAAATGTATCTGCATTTGTTAACAAAGTAATGAAATGCACAAATATGGAATCTGTCCCCACGTGGGAGCCATATGTGCACAGGAATGCTTAGTTAGCAGTTTATATGTGCATGTATAATTTGCATAAATGATATAGATGCCAAAACTGACACAAGACCACCGTGAGAAATTATTTTAGTATTAAATTTTCTTCCTCTTTACTGAAACATGGGAGATGGGGAGCCACACCTTTGTAAATTATATTACCAGATTTCCATTCTGAATTTCTGTAGAAAGAAAGCTGAGAAAATTTTCATTAATATCCGAGGAACTCTGATGTATATAGTCCATCTATTATCAAATATGACTAGTCAGTGCTGCTGTGAGCCATTACATCTAAAGGTAATTCTGCATGGATCAGGGAGTCAAAGAGCCCCTGGTGTGTGTCTTTTTGGTGTATGTTTCACCTGCTGGAAACCCTTGTTCCCTTTGTCACACTTGCTTGGACTTGCTCATATGTTTCTGATACTACTCCACATCTTTTGAGGGTTTCCCATCTAGTTGGGCTCTAAGCCCATCAGCATAGGAAATACATAATTGTCATAAAAGACTGCTGGATTACTGTAAAGGCCAGAACTAGATGAGTCACAGGAGAATTTTAAGCTGAGAGTGATAATTTTAAATAAGACTTCATGTTTTATTGTATTTATAGAAGAAACAAAAGCAATTTGTGCACTAGAAATGTAACAGAAAACCAATGTTTTTGTGAACTTTAATTATTAATTTCAAAATGGTACTATGGACATTTAACTTCCCATACTTTTTACTTAAGGGAAGCAAATTACTATAGTCAAATGATAAAAAGCTCAGAACAACTTGTGAATAAAAACCCTGAAAATGTCATGTTTGTGTCTGAACTCCTGGGCCATTCCCATAATATGGGTATTGACCGAGGTTTGACAGGTACACTACAAGTGATCTTAGAATGTCAGATGAGTTCTGATTAGAAATATAGCCAGATCCCAGGAGGAAATAAAAGAAAACAAAAGGAATTTTTTAATATTTGTATCCATTCTGTTGATTTCCTTTGCTAGACCACTTCACATATATCACCATGGATCCAGATGTTGTCTTACACTTGTTCCTGCTCCACACAGAAAGCAGAGATGGCAGCTCATGATAGGCCTACATGCAAGCCTTACTTAGACTATTTAATGTATTGTTATAGAAGGTAGCCAGGAGTTTTTTAGAAGAATTGTGCAGAAATATGATACTGAGTGAATGTGAGATAACAATGTGAGAAACTCAGTTACTTCTCATCAGACTTGAGCTCCAAACCCTTCACCGACACCTCTGTTGCCCTTCTCTGAAGCTGCTCCAGCACCTCAATGTCTTTCTTATAGTGAAGGGTCCAGATCTGAAAATAGGATTTGAGGTGCAGCCTCACCAATCCCTGCCCTGCTCGTGCTGGCCACACCACTGCTGGCACAGGCCAGGATGCCATTGGCCTTCTTGGCCACCTGGGCACTGCTGGCTCCTGTTCAGTCACTGTCACCAGCACCCCCAGGTCCTTTTCTTGTCATTCTGCCCCAGCCTGTAGCACTTCCTGGAGCTGTTGTGACTGAAAAAGAGTACCTGGCAATTTGTGATGCTGACTGTCACACCATTGGCCTCAGCACATCAATCCTCATGTCCAGATACCAAGCCAGTGTCCAGATATCTTTGTAGAGCTTTCACACCCTGCAGACGAGCAAAACTCCCACCCAGCCTGGTGCCATCCACATACTGACTAAGGGCATGCTCAATCCCCTTGTCCAGATCAGTAACAAGGGTATTAAACAGAACTGGCCCCAGTTCTGAGCCCTGGGGAACACCACTGGTGACCATCTGCCAGCTGGATGTAACTCCATGCAGCACCACTCCCTGCGCCTGGCCATACAGCTGGTTCTTTTCCCAGGGAACAGTGCACCCATCCAAGCCACAAGCAGTTTCTCCAGAAGAATTCTGTTGTATGGACGATTGAGAGGGAGATGGGAAGACTGATTTGGTGATCAGAATTGATTTTTACTGAGATTTCCAAATGCTTATATACTATTCTTGGAAGGCTAGTAATTTTTTACTGCAATGATTGGGTTAAACATCACACAGACAAAACTCGTTCATTTTACAACCTATCTTGCTTGCAGAAGTTGATTAATCTTCTTTTCCCATAACCAGACTTAATCCAATCTTCCTGTAATCTTCAAAGGTCTGTTTGTTCTTGCCAAGACATCTTGGTTATCAAACTGGCTATGCTAATTAAATCTGTAGTGTTCTCTGTCCTGTGTACCCCAATATGGTAGGAAGTGATGTCAGAAGATCTGCTGAAGTCCAGGTAGACAAAATCCATGGCCTTTCCCCCATCCATTAAGTGGGACACTTTGGAAGGAGATCAGATTAGACAAGCACATTCCTTGGGGCACATTCCTTGGTTGGCTCCCTCACCAGCTGTGCCAGGACATTATCTTCCACACACTCCAGGAACCTCCAAGGCTGTTTTGTCTCAGTTGTGTTGCTTTTCCAGCAGACACCCATTAATGATGTTCCCCACGAGAACAATGGTCAGTGATTCTCCTAGCTGATTGTAGAATATTTCATCTGCTTCTTAATCCTGGCTGGGTGATCTATAACAGACCATATCCTGGTCTGTAACCAGGATGTCTGCTGTGTTGGACCCTATTGTGACCACCATTAAGCTCAAGATAATCAAAACACTTCCTAACGCTTCCTACCCAAAAGCCTCTCCTTCCTTGCCCATCCCTTCTGAAGCGTTTATAGCCATC
Source organism: Illadopsis cleaveri (assembly GCA_013399915.1). Classification (NCBI taxonomy): domain Eukaryota; kingdom Metazoa; phylum Chordata; class Aves; order Passeriformes; family Timaliidae; genus Illadopsis; species Illadopsis cleaveri. The sequence goes on along the minus strand of VXBB01003034.1, from coordinate 37,949 downwards.
CATAGCAGCTTTCCAGTTTTGCAAGTTGATTTTTAGGGAATCCGTGGGACTTACTGTCTTTTTTGTTCTCTGTTGACCCTCAAGGTGTCTGAGAACCAGACTAATCACTGGTTGCCAGTAGCACTTGAGAGGGTTTTGCAAGAACTTGAAAGATGTCAGAAGCAACAGTATTCACCCTTAGGGATAAGAGTAGAAGTCTGACCAGGCAGCTTCTTTATATTTAGCAAATCTCTTTGTCTGGTCTTGTAAAATATTTGTTATGCATTTATTTTTGTGTCAGTTGATAAGCTCTGTGTGGTACAGAAGGAGATCACAAAAGACAGGCATGAATAAAATCAGACATGCTAGGAGGTAAGAGAGGGAAGTGAAATAACTTTCCTTTTCATCTTTCACTTGTCCTTAAGTTGCCGCTGGATAAGTATCTGATATGATTGGATTTGTCTTCAACAGCAGAGGAGAGCCCAAACTAGAAAGTTGTGTTTGTGGGCCAATGAAGGGTGCAAGTCTGACTTCTGGTTTGCACATACACTTAGAGAAATAAGCTGTGAGAATTTAAAGATAGTGTTTTGAAATAATTAACACCTTCACAAACATTTTTTCTTAAAACGCATTTTCAGCATTAACCTAAGGCACAATAAAAAGCTAATAGATAGGATGAATAGGTATGAAATCAAGGAATTGTCTTCTGAATTTTTTATAATAACTTTAATATTATAAAAATTATGGCTATAACATTAGTAAAGTTCTACTGCTAGATGGTTGGGTCTACTTCTGAACTTCTTACTCAAGTAGACTCATTCCTGAGTGAATTAGCCTGGACCTAAATTAGTAGAATTAGACCTAGGCCTTTAATTTAACTTGGCTTTAGGCATTCTACTGAAATACTGTTTCTTCTTTCAACCGCTTGCAACAGCTCCTAATCTGTCTGGTAATATAATCAGGGAGTTTGTGCTGGGAGCAGCACTGTACATAGAGGTTGTAGAACTCAGTCCATAGGGGCTGTTTAGTTGCTAAAGATATTTTCAAGCAAAAAGTTTTGGGCCTCTTGCTAAGTGCAGGCTAAACATAGGATGTGAACCTGCTGTTGCTGTGCCATATGAATGAATCTGTGCCGTAGGGGCAATTTCCATGTAACTTGCAATGGGATATTGAGGTGTATGACAGAGGATGATTAATTTATGTCTGAATTTACAATATTGGACCAAGAACCAAATCACAGTTAACTTAGTCTTGAAGTCAAAGGAAAGTTCACATTGTAGTGCACAGTGAATATATTAATTCATTTAAAATCTGTCAACATTAAGTTTCTTTGGCCTTGCTAATGAGCAAGTTAAAATACTTTTGGCAGTGTGAAAAATCCTGTATTTTTATCTTGTAAGACACATTTTCTAGACTGTTGTTTTTAATTAACCCAGTGATTTTGTCCTTTTCACTGAAGTCAGTGAAGAAAATGTCTGTTGTCTAAAGGCCAGTTGGATCTGCCTTTATTCTGCAACTTAGGATGTTTCTTTGGTTTCCAGCATGTGTTAGATGGTGCATGAGAAATGTGCACAGTCAAATTATTTCTGTATAAATATTGAAGGAGGAGATTCTGCCCCTCTGCTCCACTCTGGTGAGATCTCACGTGGAGTACTGCACCCAGCTCTGAGGTCCTCGGTACAAGAAGGGCATTTCTTCACAATTTTTATTGGAACAGCCTTTTGGAAGCAAGTCCAGAGGAGGTCATCAAGCTGACCAGAAGATAGAAAACCTCTCTTAAGAGAATTGGGTTTGTTCAGCCTGGAAAAAAGAAGGCTTCAGGATGACATAATTGAGGCCTCTGAGTACCTGCAAGGAAGATGGAGAGGGACTTTTCACAAGAGCATGGGGAGTGCAGGAGCGCAGAACAATGACGAATGGATTCAAATTAAGAGAGAGTTGGTTTAGATTAAATATGGGCAGGAAGTTTTTTGCTGTGAGAGTGGAACAGGTTGCAGATGCCCCATCCTTGAAGGTGTTCAAGGCCAGACTGGATGGAGCCCTGAGCACCTGGTCTAGCAAAAAGTGTCCCTGCCCATGGCAGAGGGATTGGGAAGAAGTGATCCCTCAGGTCCTTTCAACCCAAACCATTCTGTGATGCCATAATCTTACATTCTTCAATGATTCTATAATCTTCTGTAGTACTTCTGTTATTTTTATTGCAAATCATGTCCAGGTATAACTGGAATAAAGAGCCAGTTGCCTAGCAAGTAATAAAATGCAAGTATTTCCTAAATGCCCATCAAATGACTGCAAACAGAAATGTAAACAGTGAACAGACATTGGCTTACTTGAAGTGAAGGTGTTTGACAACTTTTTTCACAGCACCCAGAAAATACACCAAAACCTAGCAAATATATTAGCCAGGGAGATTCTAAGTAGGCAGAACACACATTGCTTCTAGGTAGGAATTAATTTGTGACAGACAAACTATTCTGCAAGATGTCAGGAGATGCTCTGTGGACAGAACCTTGATTTTGTGTCTTGCTGAGTCCAAGATACAGTTCCAAGTGCATCCAGACGTCTTTGTAAGCGATCCATAAAGAGATGAGTCCCCACAGGATCTAGCAATCCTTTGAACTTTTGCTATCAAGGACTGGAAGGTAAAATAATTACCTTGGTACTGCCACTTTCTTCAAAGATTATTTATCTAGCACTGTGTCAGCTCTGTAGAGAGGAGAAAAAGGGAAGGAGTCAAGGGAAGGACTATGCTAAACTATTTGTACTCAGGGTGTGCTGAAGAACCCAGAGGTCCATTAAGAAACAAAGTACTTTTGCTATTAGTGCCCCAGCCATCAGCTTTAGAGGTCTGATGTCATACTCGCAGGAGCAGTGTGGCCAATTCAAATCCCAGTACTCCCTTACTGCCCTGCTCACCAGGGAGTAGCTGTGGCTTGGGGATTTTTTTGTCAGAAGTGTTCTTTAGACATGATATAATATCATTTGGAGGTACAGCAGGGCACGGATGACAGTGCTGCATGGAAGTCGGGGAGAATGAACAGGATTAAATGTTAGACACTTGAGACTGTTATGGGGTGTTCCCTCTGAGTTTCCTGCCTTTCTCATTTCCCTACAGATTTATATCTGGATTTATAACGGCCTGCAGTTTCTCTGTTGTGTCTGACACTAGCCTCCTAAGCAAGTTTTCAAATTGTGGATCAATGCAAGTGACCTAAAGGATATGGCAATAGGGCTGAGATAGTTTTTAGTCTGGGAATCGCAAATCAAAATTCCAGACAGGAAATGCAGACCTTTATAGCATGTGAAACATAGAGCAGCATGAGGTATTGGGGGAAGAAAACGGAAAGAGTTATTAAGCCTCAATTTCTTTTCTATTACACTATTTTTGGAATCATATTTCAAAGTATTTAAGCTAGGCTTTAATCACATAGGTGATTACCTATTAAAAACTAGGTTACCACCAGCTGTAGAAGTTTTTAAATTACAATTTTTGGCAGATAAGTACTGTTGGTCTCACATGATATGGTACTCTGTATTAGGGACTGAAAACTTAGTCTTACCAAGTTTTCAGTCTTTCAATATTCCAGCAGCTGATTCGGAATAAAAAAAGGCATTAGTTTTCTCTGTGGAACTTCAGTTTGTTTTGTAGTTCATTGCTTCCATTGATCCTGTTTGAAATGCAAATAATGACAGAAAGGATAAGCCAGCAGCTGCGGCTCTGAGGCACTCACTCCAAATGTAAATGTGGCACACACTGAGACTAGCCTCCTGTCCTTGTGGCCTAGAGGGGCTTTGTCGGGGATAAAGCAAGCAAGTGCTCCCAGGAGCTCAGGGTGTGAGCTGGAAAGCACACTTACTTGAAGGAAACCAAAAGTGTAATTTTGACCTTTGTTACTGAAAATAAAGATTGCAAGACTGCTCAAAGGTTTTAGCTAAACATATTTTAATTGAAAATGCCCTTTCAATAGAATTCACATTTTGATAAAAGGTCTTATTTTTTTCTTTCTGTGCAGGATTTTTCAGACGAAAGCAAACATGTTAGGATTTTACACGTCTTTTTTGTCGCGCCCTCCCCACAATTTCCAAATTGAAACGGTGCAAAAAAATTAATTCCATTTAAAGGCTTTTACCAGAAAAGCATTGTTTCCCACCTAATGCAAGACTGGCTTTATCAGGGACATTTTCACAAAGGTCTCCTTTCCCTTAGTGTATTCCAGAGTGGGTTAAAGGAGGAAGGTCTCCACAGCTGAGGCATGAGCACTTATCCTGGCCATAAGTAGTAGCCACAGCTGTGGCCTGATGTGCTGATACTGCCCATGTCCACTTCTCTGGGGGACTTGAAGACACAGAATGTCCCAAACCTCTCCTTAGCCTCAGCACCACCTAATGCAGGCTGGGCACATGGGCAGCTCATGCTGCTTTTGTGTTACTTGCTTATATTACGTGTTTGTGTCAGCTCACTTATTTCCCATGTGAGTTCTTGCCCCTGAAAGTTACAGTTTGGACAGAAAGGAGGCAAAGATCAAGAAGAGGAAGGAATGAGCGAGGAAATGAGGGCAGTTTTGTAATTAATCAGCGCAAACGTATTAAACATTTTGTGATGCAAAGGAGATAAAATTCCATGATGTGAAGTGGGGTGGGACGCCTCATCCTCATCGTAAGGTTGGAGAGCCAAACCTTCCCAGGAGATCTGCTTTCCTGTTTCCTTCCTTTCCCTTTCCTTCCAGCAGGAGCTGCATGTATCCACCAGTGGATCTGGAGAAGTGAAGACAGATCCTGGCAAGCCATCAGGTTATACCTCAGTGGTGCAGTTTGTCTGACCGGTGTTCACATCTTGGGTTTATGAGGAAGGAAAGATTCAAACACTGAAATTAAGTTGCTCAGAGCCAGGATTAAGATCTTTTGTGATTCAGAAGGGTTTAGAATTTACTGCCATACAAACTGTGGAGAGGCACTGCAATCCATGATTTAAATTTAGATGAACCTATTGTTTCAAATATTATCTGATGGTGAAATAAGAAATGAGTGTTTTTCTTGGAGGTGAAAGTAAGAGAAAGAAGGGCACTCTAGAAACTGTAAATATGCATATGGATGAAGAATGGCACATACAGTAAGTCTGATAGTAGTGGAGTAGATAGTACCCAGATACTTGTAATGGGTAGGAAAAAATGTAAGCATATTAATGTTGGCATAGATCAACATTTAGAAAAAATGAGAGTGAAACACTATCTCAGAGGTATGTTAATACATAGGAATGTTAATACACAGAAGTCAAATGAGGGAAAAGAGGACTGCATCAGTGTAATTAGATCTTAAAGTCAGACTTACTAATTATTTTTTGTTCATGAATCTATCCTTCCCATGCTCTTGGTGTGCATATACAATTCATGTGACTTGAAAACTGACATAGGCTCTGAAGACATAAATGAGCCCTTAATATTTTAAGAACTCTCATCTGACTCAGTTGAATATTATAAGGTGTTTCTGAGAGTTTCTTGGATTAAACAAAACACTGCGATGCCAACTGAATTCTCAATATCCCTGAGTAAATGAAAGCAATTAATAGAATTCAAAGGAGAGTTGCATGGAATGTTTTATAAATATTCTGAAATAAGAGCAAACATACTTTGTCTTGATGATATAAAGTGTAAGTCCCCATGCTGTCACCTCCGATGAACAACAGGGATTTGTTTAAAGTTGCAGATCAAGATTTAATACTCACAAACAGCAAATAGATTAAATCTATAAGCAATGAGAGCTATGCCAAAGAACACGTGGTTTTGTTTTATAACAACCAGTCCAAGGAACAGTTTGCAAATAAGTGTGCCAGTTTTCTGGAGATTCTTTGTCCTTTTTTAAAATATTCTTTGGCATATAAAACAGGAACATTTCCTTCAGTTGTAAATATCATTATGAGGGTTTTATTGATTAACAAATCAAATATTAGTGTCAGGGTCTAATACTCATACCAGACAATATCTTTGCTTAGAATTTGATTGGACTCTACCCCATGCTTCATTGTCACCTAAATTAAAAACAAAAGCACAGTCACCCACTCACATTATTTGGAGAAAAGGGGCCAAAGAAGACCTGCTGGAAATACAGCAATCTTGCTGAGACCCTCGAAGTGTGAATTAGGGGATGCTGGGGAGGGGGTCAGAGACATTGATTTGCAATCTAAATCTGATTTATTCCTACCCTGTTAATGATTTCCTAAAGCACTGGAAAGCATGGGTCTGGCCCACCAGGTTTTTTCTGGAAGAGATGGGGAAGAAAATTCACCTCAGCAAATCTCCTGATTGTCACAGAAACCTCCTTGTGGACTCCTGATGTGAACTGTCCCGAGAGTACCAAAGCCCTCTCTTGTCTGGGTGGGACCTGCTCTCCTCCAGGGTGATCTTAATGTGTTTCTAAAATCCCTATGACATGCAGATGAGTAAATGGGTCTTCTTCTGGTTCTGTCCTTTTAACGGGGTGTATACAAGCAGCTTTAGGATAAGCACTGAATGTTTCCAGCACTGCAGTCCTAGTGAAAGGATAAACATATATATTTTTTCATTTTATCTTTCTTAGCTGTGTGCAGAGAATATATAAACCTCTTTAGGGAAATATACAATCTCCTACCTCATGCCTACCAGCAGTCATATTCAGTTTTAACTTTAGCATTCATAAAAAATGAATGAAATTTTGTCCAATGATCTATTAAAAACTGAGTGGCAGCATATGGGATTTAGCCACATGGCTAGGCTTATCTGGGGACAGCCACTGTAACCAATGACTCTTTTTATAACCACAGGGGATTTACTTTTTCTGGGTGTTTAAAAATCAGCTGTTTCAGTGCCAGTTCTTTTGCAAATGAGGAAGGTACAGGTTATCTGGGTAGGGTGAGGTTTTCATCAGCCTAGGTAGGACTGCACAGTAGTGAGGGGAGTGGGATATGGAGCACATCCTGTGGCAGAGTGTGAGCTATAAGCTGAACGACAGAAATTTTATTTTATCAGCTGGGGAAAAAAACAAAACCTGAATAAAAACCTGTACAGTGACTGTACTTTGAAGAAGAGGTCTCCAGAAATGACCTTCAGGTTAAGGAATGCAGGCAGTATGGAATACTCAGGTAACACAGTGAAACCTCACCCTTTGAGCAAAGGTGATGGTTCCTTGCACCCTGCCACCTGTGCAGATCTAGTGCTTACTCCTCACTGTGAGACAGACAGAGCTTGAGGCACATTCACTCTGAATTTGTACAGTGCTTGACTGCCCTAATGCTGCTTTCAGACTTGACTTCCTTTGTTTACCATGTATATGTCTGTTCTGGGAAAATACACAGTGGTACACCATCACATCTGAATCAGGAAGATGTTTTTCTCTTGCTTTTTCTAGAGGTCTCCTTCGAAGTATGTTGAAATGGACCTTGTTTTGTGCATGCCTATCCAAGGGCACACTATTTTTAACTATTAAGCCTCTTAATATCCTCATGGAGTCTTGACAAATGCTACAAAATTCCCATTTTTGCCACTTGGGATTCTGCAGAATTTTTGAGGGGAAAGCCTGCAGGAATTTTTGAGACTTAGACAAATCAAAAGGTAGATATTGGTTATTGATAGATAATTTATACTTCAAATTTTTCAAAAAAACCTACCATTTATCTACTGAAATTACCACATTCTCTCATTCTCAGCTATGTGAGAGCTGAGTGTTTTTTCAATTTTATCTGGATTTTCTCCTTTAAGAAACTCCCAAGTCCTGTTCTTTTTTCTGGCTCTTGTGTTCCCCAATTTTTTTTTCTTTTAAATCAGGGGAGATACAGCATCAAGATAATTTCACCAGCTTGACCTTTGGAGCTGCAGGTAAGAAACCTAGGACAAATTTCCTGTCTGTGCACAGAGGCAAAGCCAAAGCCTGAAGCTTGCTGGGGAGAGGGGTCAAAAACTGTTCTGAATCCTCTGATTTAAACAGAACCTTTATATCTCCAGTATCCACTCTGTATTTTTCAAGAGATACCACTTAAATAAATTGTCGGTGTCCTTATGAAATCCCTAGGTGGAATATGGATACAAGACATCTTTTAAAACACAAGAAATGAAAGAACTGTATTTTAATTGCAGTCCTCATTGCTGTATGCCTGTATCAGCACATCAGCTCTATTAAAAATACTCTCCTAACACATTTAGAGATTTCAGTTCTGACACTAGAAATGTGTCATCTTGGCAGTCCTTGACTGGAGGCTACTTGGTATCAATTGCCAGATGTAATTAGGAATCTGAAATTTGTTTAAAAGGTTGGTGATCACCATTCTTTGTGCTTTAACACTAAGTTTTCTAGGTTTCAGATACAGAAACATGAGTTGCCAGAGGTAATTTTTTTTCACAGCATGATGTGTCATCTGTATGATGGAACCAGCTTTAATTATTCAGTTGGTGCCTGCCAACAGTTGCTTAGTGATTGTGTCCTTTCTGTTCAAATCTGCAGTGAAACTCCTTTTTGTGCTGGGTCACTAGCTGTTTTAAGTCAGCATGACCCTGCTGATTTAATTGGTATACACTAAGAAAACCTGCTTGAAAATACCTGTTTAAATTTAATAGTTATCTTCTATAATATTTACAGACAAGACAATGCTGACCAATAAAAGAGACATCTTGTGTTTTTCAGTATCCTAGTATCTCTTTTACAAATGTCTTTATTTTCAGTATCCTAGTTTCTCTTTTACAGATGTCTTTACTTTCACTGGTGGTTCTCCTGAAGAGTACTTAAAATCAGGCCCTGCAGCAATTTTACTTTTGGAAAGGACTAGGTGAAGGCTGATCATGTAATCATTTGGTAACTCAAGAAGACAAACCTACTTGAAGTTTGCCCTGTAAAGCATCACAATATATTAATTCATAACTAAAATCTTTGCATTTGAACACACGATTCTTTAAAAAAAAACCCACTTTTTTTTTTCACAAAGCTCTGTCATTCACTTAAAAATATTCCAACTGAAAATAAAAACACATGTTCTTCTCAGTGGGAGAGAAAGTGTCAGGAGACTGGAGCTGTAGCAGCTCACAGATTAGTACTCCCAAGAAGAGCCTGGCCTGTGCATGTGTTGTGGAAGCAGCTTTCCAGTTAACAGGCACCAGGTGGTCACCTATGGTTGATCTAAGAAGCAAACACTGCCACAAATGCTATTAGTAGCATGTAATGAGATTAACTCCCCATAGTATTTGCAATATCCTTGAAGTTTTGTTTTTTTGTTTTTTTGTTTTTTTTCACTGAAGCAGCACAGGGCTGATAGCATCCCTTAGACAGTGAAAGAGTTTAATCTTTCATTGTTGTATGCACATAATTCTCGTTGGCATTAATAGGAGTCAAGCATGCACAAAAAGGGAAGAATAAAACTTGGAAGTTTAAGCAATCATACTATCCAAGAGTTTCACAAAGGACCAGGCCAAAATTGCATGACTATTCCTACTGGGTAATAAGTACTTTCAGAGATAAGTGGTTTTGAGGCATAAAGGGTGGTGAGGGTTACCAAAATAACAATGAAAATTTAGTAAAAGGTAAGAAGACTTAGCTGCAGGAGACAGAACCTAAGGCAGAGCTCATATTTAATTAAATGTTTTGCCTTCTGTGACAGGGTGAGATTTTGCTTTCTTTCATTTTAAAGTCACTAGTTTTGCTAGTTTTAAAGTCACTAGTTTTGCTGAGCATTGCTGTGGGCTTTCTGGAAGTTTGGTGGATCTTTATCTGGTTAGAGAGGACGCATTTCTCCACAGCAGTTCTTGCATATACAGGAGTAAACTGTTGCACCTGGTGTGAGTTCTGTTTTCTCCTGTAAAAGCTGTGGCTGCTTAAGCAAAAAAAAGATCCTCTTGTTACTGCAAGAGTAGTTATCTCCTCCTCACCTCAGAGGCTGCCTGAACTATTTCTGGGGGCATCTGCTTCTTCCTAAGAAGAAGATTTAACAAGTTAAACATTTGAAGACTAAAATAGATGTTTTCAGAACTAGATCTGTTCCTCACTTATCCTTCTGTACAGAAGTTGGTGTAGGGAGGGGATCCAGGACCAGTAAAGAAATAAAATCATCCAAACTGATGCTTGACTGGCCTCTGAAATCACTTCACTTTGTCATTTAGAGGGCTAGTTTTTGCTGTCACACTTGCTGGTTCACTGATTTCTGGTTAGCAAATCTTCTGGTCTCTGTTGGTGGTATTTTTTTCTTGTATCAGTGGATGTGGATTATCACTATTTCTAGTTTATGCATTGCTTTTTGTTCCAACCACTGCTAAGGGTAATTGGTTTGTGAAATTTTAGAGGTTAGATATTAAAAGACATTGCCTTTGCAACACAATGTTTGAATATAGGTTTATATTTCCTGAAGATACATGCTGGATTTTTCCCTTCTCCCTGTTTTTGATAATCTAATTAGAGGGTAGTATTGTCTTTTTCTGCTTTATAATATTGGTTTTACTTAAGCATATCATCCAAAAATTAAAGGCCAAAGACTGGAGGGACAATTTTATGACTTGTTTTAACTCCAGAAATGAAACCCAGAAGAATGTTCCCTTTGTGCTGAAACAGGTGTGTCTTCTCATTTTCTTCTCTGTAATATCTAGCATTAATTAGTGCTATTAATTAATAGTATTTGCCTGTCTTGCACACAGAGGCAATCGATTTCGTATTACATTTGCAGTTTGTATGAAAACATCACAGCGAAGAATTCCCCACATCCATTAAAGAATCAGTGGAGGATGGAGTTTTGAGGCTTTTAAGAGGCTCTCTCTTGTCTCTGCCTTGGGGTGGAACAGTTGCTCTGCCCTTTCAGACTGGTTGCTGCTAGAAAGAGACGGTGAATTTAATCCAGAAATTGATTAGCAACACTGTTTTTATGTAAAGCAGAATAAAAGCTTTGGGCAAGTTTTGCTGTAGAGCCAGGAAGCTGGGCAGTTGCCAGGGGAAAAGCTTATACCTGGTTCTCATTAGAGGCTTACAAACAGAGCATCTTGTCATATTTTGTGTTGGTTGCAGAGACTCAGGGATATTCCACAGCTGGTGAATTAGTTGATGGTAATACTACATTCAGTAGAATCCCAGTTTCCCAAAGTGCACAAAAATAAACCAAATTATTAAAAAATACAGCTTTTGCACTGTAATACAGCTTTGGTGATTCTATGGTTTGTTCAGAGAATAGCAATAAAGCTGTGATGTTACTTGAGAAAGAAGAACTTCACAGTTCTTCAAAGAGCACCACTAGGTAAATTATTTTTAAGGAGATATTTTGACAAACAACATATGGGGTTTTCTGGTACTAAATAAACATTACAGTACAGGGATTAGGGTGGATTAATAACTGTGGGGGTTTTTCCCAAGAAAATACACTGATTTCCAGACCACAGGAAGATTCAAACATCAGTAATTTTAAAATACTGCAAATTAAAGTGTCTAATCTGCAGCGCAAGGCCTCTGGAACAGCCTTAGTGATTGCCAGCAGATCTGTCATTCATTATTCCTGGGCTGCCAAGATGAGGAAATCCTCTCTGATTTGAACTAGGAGGAGAAATAAAAATTGTATCCAAACTGAGAAACTTTAATAAATACATGGCAAAGAAAACGTGCTCTAGGGAAAGAATGGATTCCCTATGTGTGAAGCCCTTATAGGTTGTATTGACTTGTCAGATTTTCAACAGGAATGGCAGATGAACTTAAAACTTAATTGCACATAAGGTAATGATACCAAGACCAGAAATATCCTCCAGAGGATTTTAATTGGAGCTTTGGGTTTGGCTTCAGCTGCCATAGTGATGAAAACCCATTAGTAAGAGGAAGGCTGCAGCAATTTAGAAACATTAACAGAAACCTTCTGAAGTGATCAAAATTCAGATACTTCTCCCTAAGGAGTTCTAAAAGAACTAAAAATGTATTCAGGGGTAGAGATATCTGGAAAGA
>VXBB01003034.1:7035-25844 GCA_013399915.1 Illadopsis cleaveri | reverse complement strand
AACTTAGTTTGTTGGAGATTCTTTTGAAGTACAGGAAGGGTCTTGGCTACTCAGTTAGATACCACCAAGGAGAACCATAATTGCTGATGTTTCCTATCTTGATTTCAAAAGCAGATCTTTTTTTATTAACGAACCTTTTCCATTCCTCATTGACCTCAGTGGCAATATTCCTATGGAGTACATTTGGATTTGAGGTAGATGCTAAGCTAATTGATGGAGGTTGGCACAACTGTACTTTTTTTTAAGAAGTAATTAAAATAAATCTGATAGTTTGGTTGGTTGAGTTTTGGTTTTTTCCCATAAAAAGCAGCCCTTGGAAAAAGTGCCAAGCATATTTGGTAGAAAAATCTGCTTAGCATCTTTAACAGCCCAGTAAACAGTTTTGTCTTTAATGTGAATATAGTGGTCACTTGGTGTAACAAAAGAACACTTAAGCTTCTGACCAATCCTGTGAATTTTGAAATGTGATGTGTTGGATAAACCATGAAGTATGAGATAGGGATATTGAGAAAGAAGTAGCATTTTTCCCAAATAAGATTTTGTTTGGCTATTTGACAGTTGAGATATGAGAGATTCCTTTTCTGAATAACTGACCAAAGTTAAAATATCACATTGCAGGGACTATTTTAAATAAATTATACAGGGATAATTATACAGATAATGTCTGCTCTGCACAGGATTATTTTAATCTCTGGGTCCAAGATGTTTCCTAGAAGTAAAAGAAGAAATTTTCTTTCCTTCTAGACAGAAAGGGTTGTGGAAGATGTCTGGTGGTGTGCAGCTCTCCTTCTCTCCCTGGTTAGTAACCCTCCCAAATGCAGTTTCAGCTGAGGAGTTAGTGACCTTCAGGACTCATGAGTCAGCTCTGCATTACTGCAGTCTCCCACCGTGGTGTGTGTTGGCTGCCAGTCTCTATGCAGCACTAGGGCACTGTGCTGTGCTGCTGAAAAATAAACCTCCAGCTCTACAGACCAGTTCTGCAGTGCATCCTAGAGCAAAGCTATTTTCTATGCAATTAAGATTTAAGGGTAGGAGACAGATGAATGAGAGACAATGAAAAAGCCTAAAAATGCAGGGCTGACCGTGGTGCGTATGCCAATAATTTACTATCTTGCTTTTAAGAGCTTCTTAAGATTATTACTTCTGATCTAGAGATATGTAACCCAAGGCAAATGCTTACAGAGAACCTCAAATTTACCTACCTGCCTGCCTCAATTTTGCAGAATCTGCATGGAAAAGGTGCAGAGGAAAAGATGAAATTTCTTGGCTTTTGCTAGATAGTCCCAGACAAATTCCTCACAAAGCTCACTGGATGTTGTTTTCTGTTCCTGTTTGAAGCTAGGGTTCCAAGTTCTGCAGTGATAACATTGTTTGTGTTAAATAATATCAAGATCTGAGCAGTCAGGGAAGTAGTTTATGGAAGAATTTCAGCTGTGGGAAGTAGCTAACAGGGTCCATTAGGAAAAAAAATCCATTATGCATAGCTTAGCTTTGTAAGTATTCAGTATTCTCTAAAACACAAAATTGTTATGTACTTGCAGAACCAAAAGGATTTTCTAGCTGCAGCACTCTAGTTGACTTCTAAAGGTTCATGTTTCTGTTTCCATATGACCTTGGAAATTGTTTCCCTGTATGTATTTTATGGGATTAAAATTCTGTCACGCTTATCAGATCTGTTATAAAGATAAAATAAATTGTAAAGGCAGTTGTTTAGAGAGCACAGTATCTATAGAGTTACATCTACAAAACCAGTATGTTTTGTGGAAATATTCCACAACACAATTAAGATACATATTTCAGGAAGCTACTCTGAATATTTTGGAGGAAGATCTTAAATTTTAATTATCTGGAGCATTACTAAGTGCTACATGTTGCCTTGAAAAGAATGGAAAATGCTGTACAATTCATATAGAAAGGATCAAAGGGCAAACCAGTTGATGAATTGAGCAGTCCTCTAGCATCTCTGAAACTGTGTTTCAAGGTTGGAAGAGTGATTCACGGGGTAGATAGTGGCTTCAGGTAAATGAATTGTTGGTGAAAGCCCATGTCAGACACTTGAGCTGGAAAGTGGTGTCTTCTCAAAGCAACATGACTACAGCTAAGGTGTTGGCTAAGGCTCATGACTAAGAGCATTGCTTAGCCCTCTAATAAACACCCATCACTCTTCCTTCTCTTTCTGCCCTGATGTTAAACAACTCTGTTCTCTAAACTCTCCTGTAGTCACAGAAGATCATTTCTTGGAGTAGAATCATAAAGTTGCACTTTCTTTTTGGAAAGCATAATTCCAGCTGTTCCAGTTCAGGTTTATGTCCTGTGCTTGCCATCCTCTTGCTGAAATCACAGTGTTGCTCAATACTGGTGTACTAAGCTTCTGGGATTTAATCTCTACTTGTCATGTGAATTATAAATGGCACAGGTCAATGGAAGAACAGAAATTACAGAATTCAGAGACAGCCATGCAAGGCTCTGGCATCATGTGAGAAAGCAAAGACTATTGCCAAGGATCTGTTGTCTCTACAACTGGTTAGAATATTGTGTAGTTTCCCCAGAAAGATGAAATCTAATGTATTGGGAATAATTGGTTGTCATAGGATAGATCAGGAATGTTTGATTTCCTAATCCAAAAAGTACTCCAACAATCAGAGACTGTCACTCATTTCACAAAGAGGCTGGTCTTTTTTTCCCACTGGTTGTGAATTTTACAGCTCCATAGCAATAACTTGTTGAACACATTGAACAAATTGATGCTGTTGACTGACTATTGGATATATTTTTTCTTAAGCAAAGTCAAGGGTGAACCCATTTATTGGGACATTGGATTCCACTGCAAGTTTAGCATATAAACAGCAAGTGGGGGTATTGGGTTTTTTGGGGTTTTTTTTTAACTCTGATTTTATTGACGTTTTTTTCAGAAGTATTGGTTTTAAATTCCACTTCTGCCCAGAGACTCAGTGAAATCAATAGTGAAGTCCCTAGGCTACTTGGTTCAGTTTTGTTGCATATTCCCTGTTTTGAGAGATAAATCTATTTTAGTAAACATTAAAATTATAATATGTAAACTTTTCTTGTTATTTTACTTCTGATTTGCTTCAACTTTTCTTTTCAGGGTAGTCTTTGATTTTTAATGCTTTAGGAGTCCTCCATAGCATCCTGAAATTGTAAAGTATCAAGAATTAAGTGAGAAATACCATTTTCTAAAAGTGAGGAAGGAGAGTGGAGAGTACTAATCTGCCCAACACTAACAGATGGGAGTGAAAGGGCAGCAGTTTGCTTCTACTTGATAAATGGCTGTATTTTGACAGCAGATTAGATGTCACAAGAAGTTGGCAAGCATGCAAAAAATCAATATTTAGTGTGAGAAGATGATACAATTAGTCTGATTAGTTGATCAACAGGGTGTGAAAAAGGTGATGTAATGTCTTGAATTAACTTCAAGAATATTTCAGGGTGAATGGTCACAGAGCAGTGAGGTCTCTGCAATCACTGATAGTTCTTTCAACAGCCCCTAGCACAGATCAGCTCATAAGTCTGGAAGTATTAGAGATTAAAGTTTGTGGCAGAAAATACGAATCCAGCTATGAAAATTACTGCAAACAGGTCGACTTGCAGTCTAAGAGTCCTGAGCAAGGATTGCTGAGCTGGGTTTGTGTACAGTAACTGGAGGCTGAATCTTGCAATCTCTGTTCAGGCTGCATAATCATCTTCATAGCCTCCCACTTTCAGAGCTCTGTTATTATCTGGAGGTATAAATCCAAATGAGATCTGACAGATAAGGACTTAGCCAAAAACAAAAATGAAATTGTATGCAACGGGCTTTACTTCATTAAATAAATTTGAGCTTAAAAATGAAAAATTACAATACAGGAGAATGCAGGACATTGCCTCTCAGGACTTGTAGTTAATAAACTGTTCAAAGTCAGATGTGGGTAGAAAAAATGTTTAATTATCACCAGGCTGCAGCTGAACCAAATGAAACTCAAATATCAATTCCATTTATGTGAGGAGAGGGAAAAAATAAACTAGAGATTTATGCTTTCTGAAGAGTCACAACACAGCTCAGTATTCCAGCTGATCAAGTGCAAGAAAGATTAACCTAGCTTTGCAGAGATAACACATAATTCCCTATAAAAAGCATGTAACATTAAATATGAATCTGAACCTAACATCATGTCCAGAGCAAGCAGGTTTAAATGATGGCAAGGAAAATAGTCACACTTTGCAGTTAGTGGTGTCATTCTTCCAAACCTTTGTCTCCATCAGAGGGCTCAGCAATGTTAACTCATTATTAGATTTGTTCACAGCTGTCACATCAGCTTGGCATCCTAGCAGGATTTTATTTTCACCTAGAAATGTGTAAAATATTCTGATATTCGTACATATATAGGGGTTATAGCTGGAAAAAAATTATTATAACTTCCTTGCAGACAGCCTAAATTTAAGAAGCTATTGGGCTGAATTGAGCCCCGGAGGCAGTGAATCCATCTTCTCTGGCATAAATGAAGTTATGCCTGTGTAATGCACACCCCATTGTGTCAGCTGGTTACGAGACTGAATGTAGCAGTCTTGTCCCTGGCATCACATACAGGGCTTTCAGACCTTTCCTGGAAGGAGCTTTCTGAAGTGCTGTTCTTGTAGTCCAGTGCCTGGACATTAGACATTTCTACATTTCTCCAGGTCTGCAAATCATTTTCTTCTTACTTGCAGATACAGAACTCTGGAGTTTTAGAACATCAGAATTTGCTTCAGTGACTCTGTAAAATCACTACCTTGCTCAATGCTGGACACTTACCTATTTCTCCAGCTTGCAGTTTAGTTCAGCAGGAGGCTTAGCATGCTTTGGTATCCTTTCTCAACAAAGAAGGTGGAGTGCTCCACATCATTTATGCAGGATTTCTTCAGATAATTGATAGTCTGTTATAAAAGGGGATCTTGTTCCTTTCTCTATGGTTTGAAATTGTTGCTGCAATGCAGTGCCTCCAAGCAGACAGGATATTTGGGGCTGGTCACGATTACAGTATTAATTGACAATTTATACCCATTGATATTTGTATTGAAAACAAGGAAAAGTAGATTTATTCAGTTAGTACAAGATATTGCAACCATCAGATGACAGTCCTCCAGACTCTGAGTACTCTGTTGATAATATAGAACAACCACAAAGACCCCAAAGTGAACACACCTGGTTTTGGAGGAAAAATTTTAAGTCCACACTAGGAATAGCAGATGAAATAGTGAGCAGTTTGAAGTTACTTAAAATGTATGAGTTATTAGATTACTGTTGGCTATGCAGAAAGCTCTTTTTTTTTTCCAAAGGAATTTATTGCTTTCAATGTATCATGTGCAAGGGATATGATAACCTTCCAATAACCTTCATCAGACATGGTAAATCTGAAACAGATTGTAGTTGAACTGATTCTTGAACATCAGTTATTGCTTCCCAGCACAGTGGCTGACAAGCTCCCATACTGTCTTTCAAGAGTCTAAGCATCCCTTAGAACTTTAAGGGTGGATGTTTTATGGTTCATTTTTGCAGGATTTCTCCCCTCAGCGTCTGGAAATTCCTCCACAAGACCAGGGGCAGCTGAGGGGGGACCTGGGCATTGAAGCTGCTGACAAGTGCAGAGCACTGAGGGTTTCTAGCTGCAGGAGGTCATTGCATATTCATGGTGTGTGGGAAGTTTCATTAGCCAGGCTTGCAAGCTGTGCCATCTGTAAATACCACCCAGCACGGTGGTGGCTGATGCAACACGGCCGTCACGTCTTCTGGCAGTGAAATGAGGCTTTGAAGTTCTTTACAATGAGAAATGAGAGATGTTTAAAGTTCCCAGAGTAATGTGTGTGAATGCCAGGTCAGGTGTCAAACAGCATTTTCAGGGAGAAGGCACAATTCCAGGGAGAATACTCCTCTCACCCTTTCTGCCAAGAGTGACCACGGGAAGGATTTGCCTTCTATGTTTACTTTGTGTAGGAACTGTATTGATAGGGACCAAGTGAATGTTGATTTCTGCCTGGAATGACAGGATCTTCTCTGGCATAAATGAAGTTATGCCTGCGTTGTGCACACCCCATTGTATCAGCTAGTTACAAGACTGAATGTAGCAGTCTTGTCCCTGGCATCACATACAGGGCTTTCAGACCTTTCCTGGAAGGAGCTTTCTGAAGTGCTGTTCTTGTAGTCCAGTGCCTGGGTACTGGAGATTTCTCCAGCAGGTCTGCAAATCATTTTCTTCTTACTTGCAGACACAGATACCCCTGTATTGTGTAGCCTGTTAGAGCAGGCACACCTGTGGGCTGGGTTGCACAGGCATGTCCAGGAAAAAGTGTGTCAGTAGTGGTGCTTGGTTAAACAAAAGCTGAATGAGGACTTGGTTTCTTTCCCTTGCCATTGGTTAAAAAAAAGCTGAATGAGGACTTGATTTCTTTCCCTTGCCATTCATCTGCATTTTGTGTTTGCACAAATTTAACATATAGTCACTGTTAAAAATGTCCCTCCTGTTCATGCTGCTTGATTGGCCTGAAAAATTGACTGTGCAAGTTAAGAAAAGTGTTCCGTCACTTTTCTAGGAGATGTGACTAACACCATCTCCATCTCAATAATCACACAATAAATGTCATTGATATTTGGATGAGTAGGGGGGCATTAGGATCTTATGGCCATAGAAACTGCGTTGATGAGTGCAATTTTAAGCAATTTTCACATGCTGTTTACTTCTCTCTGTTCTTGTTCTGAATCAAACAGCTGCCAGACTCTTTGCTCATATCAGTTTTTAATTTGAAGCTTTAATTAATAAAGTCAAAAGATGAGCAGATACTTGGATTTCTTCCAAACACAAATAATATTTATATATTAAAGTCTTTAGAAAGGGCTTTGACTTGCTTCCTAGGAACTACAAGCAGGTAAAATCTATCCACCCAACCACTTCCGTGCAATGTTGTTGAGTGGATAAACTTTCTTTCTCTGTCAAATCACAGAAATGATCTGTCATGTGTAGAGAGAGGCTGCAAAAATCCAGTAAAGCAACCCCAGATGTACACAAGTCTCAGGTTCTCCCACTCCCATCTGTAATTTAGTAAGTCACAGTCTCTTGCCAGTTTATGAGGTGCTGTTGCTGCTTTCTGCTCCCACAGTGTGATACTTAATTTCTGTCTGATAAAAAACTGTTCCCATGGGAGACTTTCCTTCATTCCAGCTGAGCATCTCAGGATATCAATCTGGGAAGCAAGCCCACGTTACTCTTAAAAAATTGCAAGTACATTTTTTTTTTTCAAAAGCCTTTCCTATTTCTCAAGCGGTGAGATGGGACCGTGTTACTGACATCAGCAAGGAGCTGGAAACTTCCCAGGTGCTCCATGGGGTGGGAGTGACTCACACCCTGCCAGTGCTGGGTCCCCACCCTGCATGGTAATCAGTAACATGTTTGTGCCAAGGGGTTGAAGAGGGAGGCAGTCACAGATGCACCTCTGAGTGTGCATGGTGCAGAGAACTTTGCCTGCCTCTGGAGATCACTCTCAGGGCCCATGAACGCACACAATCATTGGAGCAGGGTGGGAGGATGTCAGTAACCACCCCTGGTGTTGGTCTGCAGGAGTTGTGACTCCTCAGGTCAAATCCCTCCCAGCTACACAGACACACAACTTGGAGCAGCTTCAGCCAAGCCCAAAGTGTGTGCTTTGAGCCTGATGAAAGCTGTGTGTCTTTGTCTAGCTTTGCATGTGGCTAATTGCATTTCTTTTTCTACCTCTGTTTAATGTGTTTATGTCTAATGATATATGAGCCTTAGTCTAGCCTGAAGCAAAGTATGTCAGTGTCACCAATTATTAAGCAAGACGTTTTCATGTCCACTAAAGGGTGATGGTTCCTTTGATTTCCTTAATGATAAGATTCAATAAACTCTGCCTAAACTCTTAATTTAAGGGAAATCTGACCAACAACTAAAATATCAGAGCACAGAACATCTTCTGAAGGAGTCTGTGGTAACAGAGCCATCTGGATTTATATATGTACTGTAGTTTTATATGTGCATTTCTGATAGGCAAGGAAGCAAAATTTCAAAAATAAATGGAATTGCAAAGGGTAATATCAGAACTGGGTGTTGCAGAGGGAGTGAGACCTGTCCTTTTCCCCTTTTGTAATATATAATCTGTATCCTTCTTTCAAGGAAGTATAACAGAAAGAATATATATTAAGAAAACTAGGTTTCTTCAAACTAGGTAGGTATTATCCCTAAGTTTCTAGTTTCTAAGTTTCATGCACAAGAGAATAGACTACAACCCTATCTCACATTTTACTTGAGAACACTGTTTTCCTTCTCCATCACTTTCTATCATTTGGTTGTGTACTCACATGCTTATAAATGTAGAGATTCCCCAGAGCAACAGCAGCAGAGGCAGCACAGTGGGAGCTCAGGGGGCGAGGAGGAGGAGGAGGAGGAAGGCAGGACTTGTGCAGGCAGGTCAGTGAGGAAGGAAGAGGGCATCACTGGGGCTGATGCCTTGGAAAGACTGATCTGAAACAGAGACTGGACAGAGCTAGAGAATAAAGGAGGTATTTATTGAAAGGCCTTTAGAATACACCTTGGGCAGGACAGAGCCTGACCAGGCCTACACCCAAGGTGGACAAAGAATGGACACAAAATGGCTGAACTGGTCATGAGGTATGACATTTTTATGAGTTTTGGTTCATTTGCATATTGGGGTTTAATTGTCCAGTTACAGCTTTAGGTTGTGAGGTCCCATCCTTCTTGTTCCTCCCTTCAGTCCACCCTTGTTTGTGCTTTTGGGCCTGAAAGTTGTCCTTGGTGTTCAACAGGAAAAGAATTTGTTTTGTCTCCCTACTCTGTGAAGAGAGCTCACCAGCACTGAATATGAGGCTCAGAACTGCACCCCTAGGCAGCACAGAATCTGAAAAACATGAAAGCTAAAACTTAGGGCATCAGGGCAGGAAGGGCAGCCCTGAGCCTGCCCCAGCCAGGGACACTGTGGGAATGGCTGGCTGCCCTTCCTCTCAGGCATGTGGAGCTCCTTTCAGCCTGACTGTCCTCGGCCTTGTTAATTTATGTCTCTTTACAGGGGAGGTTTTCTGAGTTGGCAAATAGGTCTGTGTCCCTTTTAAGCCTAATTAATTATTTTAATTGATTAATATTGCGCCAAGCAGTTTGCTCAGAAGGGACAGCTCTTCTGGTTTTTTAGACTAATTACCAGTCTGGATTTCTGAATGACAATCCAATGCTAATTAATCTCACTGCAGTTCTCACAGAAAGAGACCCTGATAAGAACTTGCCAATTAACATAAGGGGGAAAAAAAAATCAACAGTCCTATTATGTTTTTCTGGCGTTCACTCCCCGTCAGATGAATATCACTGTTAAATACAGAGATAGACTAAGTATGAAAGCCAGTAGCAAGGCTGCTCCAAACTTGCCCAGACTTTACTAATTCAGGATCTAGATTTGTATTTTGTTATTTGTATGTCCTGTCACTCTTGTTGCTTGACATTGCCTGCTACAGCTTTTGTAAGCAGGAGCGAGATAAAGTAAGGCAGCATGGCAAGGGACTAACCATCCCCACAGGGAATTTTTTGCAGTGTCCCAATGTTAATACCAGTGGAAGGCTTAAGGGAGCATTTTGGCAGCGTGGGTTCTAGTTTTCTCTTGATTTGTCAGGGCCAGATGCTCAGCTGATGATGGTTATTCCCTTAGGTGCCCCAGCTCTGTGGGGCCAAGGTGAGCTATGGGCACTCCTTCAGCCAGAGGGCTGTCACACCTTGAGACACACAGCAAACTCATGGAAAGTCCTGGTTTATACCCTGATGGTTGAATTTAATTCTTCTTTTTTCCTCTCTGCAGGTCAGAAGATTCTTCACCACAGAAGTGATGTCTTAGAAACTGTAGTCCTCATCAATCCCTCAGATGAAGCAGTCAGTACTGAGGTAAGCAGGAAATACTTTGTTGGACATGTCATAAAAGCTCCATTAAGTGGACATGATAAGGGCAGTGAAGCAGTTGGGGTGATTATGGAGCATCAGTCACTGCCTGCCAGCTTAGAGACTGACAAACTAAAATGTTACTTTTCGAAGTCTTAGCAGACGCGGAGAGCAGGTCCTGACTGTGAATGAAAGGATATATTTGGAATAAATATGATGAAAAATGTCACCCATCTCTTGATCTTGTCCCTGGTTTCCCAGACTCCTGACAAATTGTCAGAAGCATAGGACAGAAACACGCCTCTGATCTCAGCATTTCTTTTCTCACAATGCATCAAATTCTCTTCCTGATGGAGTGGAGGCAGCTGTGGTTAAGCTGCCTCTGCTTTTCTTTTGCTTTGCCATTGTTTGGTAGCTCTAAATGCCTATTTTACTTATGAGGAAAGTGTCTGAAGGTGCCCAGGGACAAATTTGGCTCTGAGAGGAATTACCAGCTCTGTGGTGGTGACTCTAGGTTGATCTATCTGTCCTTCAAAAAGCATGTGACATGATTAGTGAACCCTGGAGAGTGTCCATAAGAGGACTGCCAACTCCTTATGACCTCAGTAGAGTCAAAGAACTGATTGTGTTGCTCAAAGACAAAATTGATTTATTTAACTAGTGAGACTGAAGGTGGAAATAATAGGGATAATTGCATTGCTGGTCTGCACTGCCACAGTCTTATTTCTTTTGGGAGATAAAGGGGTTCTGCTGGTGGTCAGTGGTGAAAAAACTACATTGCTGTCAATTGTTAAATGATGTTGAACACAAGCAGGAGAAAGGACTCCAAAGCAAATGAAATTTCTGAACTTGTAGAGGTTTAAAAGCCACCTTAGTCAATGGGAACCTACTAAAATACAGTGCATGAAAATGTCATTACAAGCCATTAGAAATGTTTGGTGAGGACAAGGGGGTCAGCAGGACAGCAGCTCTGTGCATTCATTCTGAGTAAAAAGCCATCAAGTGTGTGCATGTGTGAAGGGGTGGAAGAGATGAAAAACTGACAAATGCAGGGAAATGCTGTTTCTGTTACTTGTCATTCCTTTGATGGATGACTGCATGGAAGAACATGATCTGACACCCATTAATGATTTCTGAATCCTGGGCTTACTGCTTTGGCTCTGGAAGATGTTTGGCTATGTTACTGTAAATTTCATCTCACAAGACTGTGGGAGGCGATCTTGACTTTGCTTTCATCCTGCCAAACTGGTCACAGTCAGACAGATGAGATTTAACTTGGCTGGCTAAGCAAGGCTCTGAATAGACACAATTCAGGAAGAGACAATCAGAAAGAGGTGTCAAAGTTAAACAAGAGGTTGGAGTAGACATTCTCTGTTCACTACGGCAAATAGAACACTCAGTTTCATGTATCAGAGATTTCCAAGGTGCATCTGGGGGAGACAGAGATATACCATGGAGCTCTGACTTCAGCAGAAGAGGAACTGGAGTCAATTTACTCAGGAAAAAAACCAAAATGCACAAAGATGTTTCTTTGTTTTTTGTTAAAAACAAACCAAAGTAAAACAACAGCAAAAAAAGAAAACCAAGCCAAACAAACAAACAAACAAACAAACAAAAAAGAGAAAGAAATACAATATACCTGGTGACCTGGCTGTTAATAGCCTTACTTGGTGGTAGTCCACTCATGATTGTGCCCAAAGCTACTGTCATGTTCTGTCAAATGCCAAACACCTCCCATGAGAAAGAGGCCCAAAGCAGGAGAGGTTGCTGTTTCCTGAAGAAAACCCCAATGAACATTTACATCCTTTTTAGGCAGTCCCCACTCCATTGCTTTAATGTTCTTGTGACTTGTACCATAGGTTTGGGAAACCACTGATGTGCTGGTCTCTGTTCCCACTCCATCTTAAACTCTGTTTTGACTGAGCCTACACCTTGCTGTGCACTCCTTCAACCAATTTTGAACTTTAACCAACAGTTAAAATGAATGGAATCACCACCTTCCAGTATTTCTTCTAAAATTGAGTGGTCTTGAAATCAGGAGACAAATTTCTGGTAGTCCTTCAAAAAACTTTATTTGTACCCAGACACAGAATTTATGTTTCTCTTAAGGTCTTCCATGTGCACACATTATGATCTGTAATCTGCAAATGTTTATTTACTTACTTTCTTTGTATAATTTGCTCACTCTACAGAATGTAGTTTATTGTCAATCAAAAAAATAGGTTGAAGGGGAATTATATGACAGTCACATGTCAGTGATTCACAAGTCAGGAAGTAATTTTACTGTTGGAAAACCTGGTGAGTTTACACAAAAGTTGTCAGACTGATGAGCACTGCTGGCAGCAACAAAAGAGAACTTAGAAGAGGAAGCCAATTCTGATACAGTTTTAATGGAGTGAAAACAGAGAAGATCTGAGTAATGCAAATCAGACAAATGTTTGCACTTATCTGTATTTTTGTCTGGAATACAAAAATAGATACACTTCATACATGATATTTCTGAATTTATAATTATTTAGTCCAATTAATGGCAGACCAGCATTAGTCCCACATTTAATCAAAGGAACTTTCTGCTGCTCAGTATCAGGGTCACTTATTTAATAAAATAACTGTGAAGACATGGTAGAATTAGGATCTTCTTTGAGATACATACTCTCCAGTGTGTGTTTTCTAGTTGTAGTGAAAACGTGAGTTGTTCAGCAGAGATTCAGGTTAAGCCTTCCTGGCTCAGCCTCCTGGCATTCACAAGAGTTATTTAGAAAAATTGATTGCTTAACAATCAATACAACCCTTGGAAACAATATCTTGCTAGGAGAGCTGAGTTGATTGTGTCATCTCCATGGAGATGGAGCTTGGATGCAATATTGTGTGGAGTTGTCCCAGATGGACTCTGCTCATCTGCTCAATTAGTTTAATATGTGGATAGCCTTGTTCTGGAATCACTCTTCTGGTTAGATTTAATTCTTCCTTAATAGAGGAATTAGTGCATTTGAAAATCATAGCTTACCATAGACTGAATTGGTTTTTCAGTGTTGGGTAAGACTTCTGAAGTATTTGCAAAACATTTACTCAACAGTACAGAATCTTACACAGGTTTTGTTTGGTTTGGTTCCTAAATTTAGAATATATGGCTTCTCTTAGCATGCACGTAAAATATCCCCCTTGGGAGTGGTAAACAAGAATATTTAGGAGCTGTAGCAAGGGTCAAGTAAAGTAACAACCATGTGTTCTTAAATAGTTTACCAAGGTTGTCCTGATAAAATTCTGTAAAAGTATACCAAGAACTATACTATAAGCAAGTTAAAATTCTGTAAAAGTATACCAAGAACTATACTATAAGCAAGTTTGTTGCTAAAAAAATGATTTCTTCATTCAAGTTGTGTTGTGTTCTGCTCCTTGCTGTTTTTTCCATTAATGTGGTTTATTCTTCAGACCTTCTTTCTAATTGCACCTTCCCCCTCCCGTTTTTTCTCTCGTGTTTTCCCCTTTCTCACTGTCTTTTGTAAACAGCACTGTAGCTCCATAATGCCTTGAGAGTCCTGTTCCAGAGACTGCTTTTAAATTAGGAGAGATAACCTTGTACTGAAACACGTTGTTACTCCCATTGTTGATGTGCTTTTCTTCTTCATTCTAGGTGCGTTTAATGATCACAGATGCTGCAAGGCACAAGCTCCTTGTTCTAACTGGACAGTGCTTTGAAAACACAGGAGAACTCATCCTTCAATCAGGATCCTTCTCCTTCCAGAACTTCATTGAGATCGTCACAGATCAGGAGGTATGTTCAGAAAAGTGTCTTCCAGGCAATGTAACATACTGGCAGAGATTCCTAGAAGGCTAAAAGTGCTCCTCTGTCTTGTTAGAGTTACCACAGGCAGCCTGGTGCTGCTGGTCCTTACCCTTCTTTATAGGCTTTCTTGCAAAAATATTTATTTATTTATTTATTTCACTTTAGATTTCATGTAAATTGGCTAACAACATAATTAAATAATGATTTGGGAAATTGAATTACAGCTTTCAGGAAGAGAAAATCAAGGAGCCCTTAACAATGGAAGGAGATAGNGGTCAAGTAAAGTAACAACCATGTGTTCTTAAATAGTTTACCAAGGTTGTCCTGATAAAATTCTGTAAAAGTATACCAAGAACTATACTATAAGCAAGTTAAAATTCTGTAAAAGTATACCAAGAACTATACTATAAGCAAGTTTGTTGCTAAAAAAATGATTTCTTCATTCAAGTTGTGTTGTGTTCTGCTCCTTGCTGTTTTTTCCATTAATGTGGTTTATTCTTCAGACCTTCTTTCTAATTGCACCTTCCCCCTCCCGTTTTTTCTCTCGTGTTTTCCCCTTTCTCACTGTCTTTTGTAAACAGCACTGTAGCTCCATAATGCCTTGAGAGTCCTGTTCCAGAGACTGCTTTTAAATTAGGAGAGATAACCTTGTACTGAAACACGTTGTTACTCCCATTGTTGATGTGCTTTTCTTCTTCATTCTAGGTGCGTTTAATGATCACAGATGCTGCAAGGCACAAGCTCCTTGTTCTAACTGGACAGTGCTTTGAAAACACAGGAGAACTCATCCTTCAATCAGGATCCTTCTCCTTCCAGAACTTCATTGAGATCTTCACAGATCAGGAGGTATGTTCAGAAAAGTGTCTTCCAGGCAATGTAACATACTGGCAGAGATTCCTAGAAGGCTAAAAGTGCTCCTCTGTCTTGTTAGAGTTACCACAGGCAGCCTGGTGCTGCTGGTCCTTACCCTTCTTTATAGGCTTTCTTGCAAAAATATTTATTTATTTATTTATTTCACTTTAGATTTCATGTAAATTGGCTAACAACATAATTAAATAATGATTTGGGAAATTGAATTACAGCTTTCAGGAAGAGAAAATCAAGGAGCCCTTAACAATGGAAGGAGATAGTGCTGTGTTTAAAATACACAGGTTATTAATCTAAGGTTGCTGTGTTTAAAATACACAGGTTGTTAATCTAAGGTGCACATGCAAAGCAATCAAATTGAACTTGACACCATGTTCTTGTCTTGCTAATTAGCAAGTGGCATTAATAAGACAGCGGGTGGCTGTTAGAATCACTATTTTTTGCACCATCTACCTGCTTAACTTTTTATGATGGTGTCTAAAATACAGCCAGTGAATCTGTAAAACTTGTGGGTTTTATATACCAATAAAATGAGCATGAAATATACCAGTATTTAATGCCATTTGTTTCATGACTTTTTACTTAGCTCTCTTCCTTAATGTGCTGTGTCTGAAAGCTCCCATAGGGCAGAAATCCATAGTAAACAAGCTGTCATACTTAATTTGGCTGCCATGTAAAGTATATATTTAAATAAACTGTATGGCTGCATCCATACAAGTTTAGTTTCCACTATTAATTAGGAGCATGTCAGTGGACTGAGATATGAAAGTTCAGCACTGAAATAGCATAGTTTGCGTGAGCTCTAGTTTGACCTTATTGTATCCATATGATCTACCCTCAAAGCCTCTTTGTTCAGCAAATGGTTGGGGAAAGAGCTTTGTTTCCTGCTCTCTGAGACAGTCCTGGCAGTTAAAATTCACTGACACTTCTCAGAGTTACTTTGCTATGAAATTACAAACTCAAGTTCCTTATGTCTCTGTCCAATTAGCAACACATAACTTTATGACTGCATGCAAAACTAGGGGCAAATGCTACCCATTACCATTAGGAAAAAAAAAAATATTGGTTGGAAAGTGGGAGGATGGGGGTTGGCCATGGGCTGCAGGTGCTGTGGGATTGCTGCAGTAGTGGGTGCTCAGGGTGTTCACAGCCCCATGGGCTGTGAGTAAGGCTCATTTGGCTCATCCTCTGTGGCTGGCAGTGTGGTCACCAGCCAGCTGGCATGGCTCTCAGCAAGTCTTGGCTCCCAGCCTGTTGTTTCTGAAGCCTCGGGGTCTCAGTGTGTCTGCAAGCTTTCACAAAACCAAAGAAAGATCGTGCTTGCCATGCCGCAGTTCATGTGTCGACTTTTTTAAAAAAAATTGAAAAGATAATCAGGAAAAGGGTCTAGAAAAAGTGGTTAGTGGTTTTCTGTTGGAACCCTGGAGGCTCAAAATTTCAGGCTTTCTGTGCTAAAAGGTGCTGAGCCTCAAGCACCACATTTGACTTGAGGCCTTGGAACAGGGCCAAGTGACAGCACTGGGGTTGTGGATGTATAGTTTGAGTGGTATTGTGTGATCTCACAGGGTGGAAAAGTTGGAGTTAAGATTTTAGTATATAGCAATACATGTGAGTCAAGATGGAGGATTTTGTGTGCTAAGTCCCTCTTCTTCACCTTCTTCTTCCTTCTTCTTCATGGGTTTGGGTGGTTTTCTGTAATTGGGTGGAAAAGGTCCACATTGCAGGCCTTAGGTGATCATTAGTGGATCAGAAATATAAATAATATAGGTGTAATCTCATTATTGGGTAATTATTGCCTAAATAACCTTGGAAAGAGTTAAAAGCACCCCATTTTACCTCATTTCTCTAACTTGGTGGTTAGATCTCACAGCTCATGAGTCTGTAATAGTAAAAAATAATAAACATCCAAGTCTGAACTTGAAACCTAGGTTTCCCATTAATCTCGACCTTGGCAAGGAAAAAAAGAAGCTAGAACCTTCACAGTTTTCTGTGTGGTGATGAGGTGAAAGAATTACTGTGCTGTCCTGATCCTAGTGGACTTGGCAGTGCCAGATTTACAGTTAGATTCAGTGATCTTAAGGATCTTTGGCAACCTAAAGAACTCTTATGATTCCATAACCATGTAAGATGGGAGTGTTTCTGGCCTCTGCCCATTTTTACTTCACTGTGCTAAACCTGAACTATGGTCAAGAATTGTGCTTGCAAATAAGTAAATACACTTTGGGAGATACTTGTATAAAATCTAATTCAGAAATCTGTCTCTCGCATGCAGAACTCTCTTCAGACAAAACCTGAAACCAGGATTTTCAATTTCTCCTGTGTGGGACGGTGTAAAATGTCCCATTCCCCTACTTCTGCAACAACAGCTAGAACAGGAAAATCATTCTTTGTACCTTTGTGATTCAGGGTAGGAAGTAATAATAGTATTTTCTCTGAGCAGCCAACTTACTGTTTGTCTTCACTAGCTCTGCAACCTTTAAAACTTAAGCATTCCTCCACAGATGTCTCTCAGTGTTTAAAAAGACATTCAGGTTTACAGGTATATTTCTCTCACAATGGTTTTGAATTTGGACAAGAGAAAGAGTGGTTACATCTTTGTGTTGTGATGCTGTCCCATCCTCAGTGTCACCATTTGAAATTCAAATCCATTGATACTTTTTCTGAGGCATGGCTGAACTTGCTATTCCTAACAGTTATTATAATCTGTGCCTGGAATAAACTTTCTTTAATTTTCCATTAGCCTGGGCTTCCAGTGGCTTAACACTGTCTGCATTATGCATGCCAACTTTAAGGAGCAAAAAGGTCAGAACTTAGAAGTATGAAGCAGAAATCTAAATATGGTATAGTATAAACTAGAGAGGACTCACCCCAAACTTTGACACAGCATTATCATTAGCCCAGTATGCTACCACATGGTTTTGGTTTTTTTTAATCTAGACAGAAAATCGGCCCTTTATGAGAAACAGTCTGTAGTCCAGCTTTATTTCCTTATGTATGCAACATATTTGGATTTATTTATTCAGAGGAAATTATTTTTTTATTACATTTGGCTTTTCCTAATAATGTGTCTTCAGCCCTGATCAGAGACATATCATAAGGAGTACTCTTGAGATTCCAAATCCATTTCAAAGCTGTCATCCCAGCTGCCCCTCTTTTCCTAATTCTGCAATAAAGAACAGCAACGGTTCCTCTATTGTCCTGATCTTTCAGCCTTTTCTCCATTTATTCTTTCTGCTTAGTTTTTCCATTTGCTGTCATTCAGACAGGGCCATGTCTGACATATGGGTGACATTTATTTATCCTGTCAAACGGTTTAGATACTCAGTAACAATGATATAGGAAGGTAGAAAATATTTATTTTGGGCTTTATTTATATCTTGGTTGGACTGGTTTGGGTTTGTTTTTTTTTTATAACAGCCACTGCATCTTTGTTGAGTTCTGTGTTTGGTAAATGCTAAAAATAAGTTACATAACATAAACAAAAAAGCAAGACCTACACACAGAGAGGCCCAAAGAGATCTAACACAATCAGATTTCATTAATCTTTTACACATTCATTTCCTCTGTTGATACAAGTTGTGGTCCAAGAATTTCCAGTTATTCAGCTGTAGTGTAACCTATATCATCCTTATGAAAACTGTTCTTAAAGCTTGAACTGACGACTGAGTCTCTGCAGAGGAGG
Source organism: Illadopsis cleaveri (assembly GCA_013399915.1). NCBI lineage: Eukaryota > Metazoa > Chordata > Aves > Passeriformes > Timaliidae > Illadopsis > Illadopsis cleaveri. Next base: position 7,588 of record VXBB01003034.1, on the reverse strand, counting down.
TTGTGGTATTTTGCGTGATGATGTGCTGGCATGTTTTCCATTGACATTTTACAGCTGAATTACTTCTTTATAGAAGTTTGGTGGTCTCTTTGTTAAGGGCAAATAGAACAAAAATTAGCTACATTTAACTGAATTGGCAATTAATTAAAGTCAAATGGAAATATCTGTGGAACTGAGATAAGGCAAAATATGTCATACTTTTTCATGTTTGTCTACATATCTGGGACCATTAAATACTGGTTTTTAGTTCAGAACCCTGGAATAGAAAACAGCTCTTCATACTGTGACATGGAAATTCGTATTTTCTGTGCCTTTATTGCAGTACCAAAAGGTTTTGGTACTAGAATATTAACTAATACTGTCAAAATTAATGGAATTACTCTAGATTTCAAATTTTGTGGTCCATGAATTTTAAATCAAACTAGTGGAAAAAACATTTTTAACCCTATATATTTTTTTTCTTGATCTTTCTTTGGCTCTGGACCTTGGAATCTCGGAAGTACAAAACTTAGAATCACAGATTCATAGAATTGTTAAGGTTGGAAAAGACAAA